>CAUHTR010006878.1:0-13785 GCA_959609185.1 Schmidtea polychroa | reverse complement strand
NATCCATTAGAAAATGTTGAAACGCAAACGGAATATATACCATTCGAAGTTTCATTACGTTTATCTGATGAAATGGTTGAATTTCTATATATAAATACAATTCTATGATTTTTACGTTCTTATTTCTGATTGTTTCTCTGATACTATTATTAAATTTATTATAATTATACTTTTAAAAACCTTTATATGTTCAACTATTAGTTACAAACTTTGTGATTAATGTTGGATATATTACACATATTATATTCAAATATTATTTATTAACACGTATTTTTATTTTCCTTGTCTCTCGTTTTATTGGGGGCCCAATATTTTTTTTCTGCGCCTGGGCCTCAACTGACCTAACTCCGCCACCGCTAAAGTTTATTCATTGCTTTCTCTTATTTACAAAATTTCCATTTATCAAAAACTTAACCTATTTAACTTTATTGTTACGAATTTATTCATTTTCTTTTTAAACCAAATTATAAGTATAACGACTAAATAACAAGAAAGAGATGATTTAACATTAATTTTTATATTTCCTGAATTTTTTTATATTTTCAGGATTTCTGGCTAATCATAGATTTGGTGCATCGTCACGCTGATGACTCTTCATGACGTCTTTGATTTTTCGCCATTTATCGTCATTTGTCCCCTCAGGATCGGGGTTGGTAGGAGTGGGGTTTTATATGTGATACTATATGGAGCCTAGGCCAAGGCGCCCTATGATTCCAGGTGTGGTGGTCTGGATGCTTTCAATTTAGTTTGTTTGTCCACGTCAATAGCTTCATGCTGCTGTGGTTCCTGAAGTGTGGTTCCCATGGATAACACTCAATCTCGATCGGAGTATTCATTTTAGTGATTTCCGCTGCCTCCTCTACTTCACAATCATCTTTTTGGCTTGGTGTCTCAAACACCTTTTTCCAGATCTTCTTCGATGGCTGTTATGTAGATTCTTGACCTCAGCATATTGTTTCTTTCGCAACTCCCCTTTAGCCGCTTTCTTAACGACTTTTGAACATGTTTGCCTCTTAACAAATTAACAGAGCAGGAGCGTAGCTGAGGAGGTATTTTTAATGAAACCTTTATTTTGGTTTTGTTATGAGAATTTTATGAGAATAAAAAAACTAAAAAAAAATAGATGATGAACTTCAAAATTTTAAGAACCTAATTGATTTCTATCAAAATGATATTGATTATAACAAAAAAACTCTTGAATATGAGTTTAAGTTGTGGTACAAAAAATTTGAAATTAAAATCTAACCGACTACATTAGCAATATGTGATCCAATTTTTTATAAAAATATTTATATTTTTCTCACAATATTTGCTACTTTGCCGGTATCAACTTGTACAGCACAGCGTTCTTTTACATGACATAAATACCTGAAAACATATTTAAGAAATATCATGGATGAAAAAAGGTTAAACGGTTCGGTTTTGTTATATATTCATCAAAACATTAAAATAAGTCCGGATGAAATACTTTCTGAATTAATGAAGAGACCAAGACGAATTAATATTATATTGTAATATACATTTTTAATAATTAATAATAAATTTGTTAATTATCTTAAAATATTTTTTTAATTTTTGAAATATTATTTTCCATATTTTCACCAATTTTCCTTTAAATTGTTATACCGACGGTTCCTTTACTCGTCTTTGCGTTCTTATTATTTTTCCATTTCAAAGTTATCGCTTTATTGGAAATATATTTGTCTTATTTACATTGTTCAATCATTGATTTTTTTTGTTTTAATTAGTGTTTACTGTATTTTTTCGTATTCTTGTTTTTTTTAATTTTTAATTCTTATCTTGTTCTACATTTTTTGTTTCTTAATCTATTCTTCCATTATACTTCTTTTTTTCTCTAATGTTCTAAGTCCCATAAAGGGATAGGAATGATATTTCCGCGCGCAGTTTTGAATATTTGCTGATTTGTTTAAAATGTAATATTTGTATTTGTAAATTAAACCTTTATTTGAAAGTATATGCTATTAACCATTGTCTAGTCCACACCCGTCAATACCCAAGGACCTGGTCTGATAGCCTATAAAAATGTGAACACTTCAGTCTGAATGAAAAAGTGAATGATTTACGTCTGTATTTTTTATAATTTTAGAAAAAATTGAAACTTTTTGAGCGAATCAATGTTGAAAATTCGTCAAAAAATATAACAACATCCATTGACAAATAACAATGAGTATTCTATTTCGTAAAAGTTTAACTATATTCGTAACATGGTGACGATTATCGAATTTAATTGTTTTGTTTTGTCAGATGAAATTGTTTAAAACAGTTCAAATTACAATTGTTTTAATGTTCTCTTTACTAAATTTACAAATATAGGAAAGTTTGAAAAGTCATGAAATATTATTGCCAGGGCTGGAGAAAGAATTTTATCCTTTAAATATAATTGAGATTTTTTTGTTTTCTTTAAACAATATTAATTTATAACTCCGGTTTCTGGACACAGATTACAATTGCACAATTTCCGATTTTCAAATACTTTATTTATTTCCACACTTTTATTACAAGATGCGCGTGAGTCGCTCCAAAGATGATAGCTAAACAATAAGCGATTCGATATGCACTCTACTTCTTCAATTAACTCGGTAAATTTTGATTGAGTTTGGGCTAGTTTTTATATCTCAGGCTATCATTAATCATCTTGACTGTCAATCTTTGAGGTTAGTCTCCTTAACCAAATGAATAAAAATATTTCTTTAATTTTTACAGCTTGAGATTCTGCTTTTAACCTGGAAGTTTTATTTATACGCTCTCTATTATTAATGGGATGGATAACTTTTTAATTAATTAATTAATTAGTTTGTGTTTTTAAAATTATAGGTCTTAGGAACCTGTATTGATATGAAATTATTCTATTCCTTATTTTCTCATTATCTCATTTGTTACATGTTTTCACTCCTCCCAGAAAATATTGATTTTAACATTTTGTAATTTCTTAATTTCTTTACTTTTTTTAACGCTTTTTTATAACCTCAAAAAGTATTTTAATTTACATCTTACATGAGTCTTCTCCCTATCATCCACCAAAAATCTCGAGTCTGCTGTATTAGCAAATCAAATCAAAAGGTCATATGAAAAATAAAACGCGCCAAATCCGCCTAATTGGTTGCAGGATTACTGAGACCATTTTATCAGTAGAATATTGTTCTTCAAATAATTCTTAATTGAGTTCAATTTTTCGAATAATGACGCCCAATAGACAGCTATGAATCACTTCTTAGAATTTTTGGGAGAAATAAATTGTCTATGAATTTGATTAGAGACTCTCCTTTTATGCTAGCGATTTATGGAATATTTATTTATAAGATTATATTTGTTTATGATTAATAATTTGTAAAGAATATAATTAAATAATTAAAATATTTTCGAAGATTTTAAGATGGAAAAAGTTTAAATTATAAATTTTTAATATAACTGTTAAACAACAAAAGGTGGCAGTGTCCCTTCCATGATTTCCAGGTCTGGCCCCTTAGCGATCGTTTGGGGCGCAATATTGACTTAAATTTATCAAACAATATAATCTGATATTATTTGTCACAATGATGCGCTGACTTAAGCGATTTGCTGTAAAGCAATAAAAAACATTCATAAATTATTTCCATTTGATGCGAATGACGTCGGCAAACTCGATGCTCGATTTGATTGACTATTATCGTGCACCCGGATGAATTCATTTTTGTCAAGTGCTCAACCATGCAATATAGTAACAACATTGAACAATGTAACGGGTATTGAGTGGGGTAGTACGAAAGATTAAATATTGGTTAATTTTTATTTTCCATTTATTGAATTTCATTATGTAATTTGCAAATTTACCGATGAAGAATATTTTTCTCGGAATTCTCTAAATATCAAATATTCTATTTTACACTGTAATATATTTATTTTGTTGTTTCTCTTGTTACTCATAAAAGTCATATGTCAATCTCCAGCCAAAGTAGATGGGTGGAGGGGAAATTATGTTTTCAGTGTCAGGGAGATTAATATCAATTTATAGAATTCAAATATTATGAAATGAATGAAAATTCACACACACACACATACATATATATATATATATATATATATATATATATATATATATATATTAAAAAGAGAGTTTGAAGACTATAAATCAGTAATATATCGATGTATGTTGCTATTCACGAAATTTCGGCACCGCCTTTTTCAAGTGAAAAAAAAGGCAGTGCCGAAAATTCGTGAGTATCAACAAACATCGATATATTACTGATTTATAGTCTTCAAACTCTTTTTAGTTCAGTGGATAAAATAATCAGTGCTGAAATTGGAGGAAATAAAAGTTCTTATAATATATATATATATATATATATATATATATATATATATATATATATATATATATATATATATATATATATATATATATATATATATATATATATATATATATATATATATATATATATATATATATATATATATATATATATATATATATATATATATATATATATATATATATATATATATACATAAATAAAATATATATGCATATATAAATTCACTTGAAAAAGGCAGCGCCTAAAATTCGTAAAACTGACTGTAAACATGAGAACTAATCCTCAAAAATAAGAACTCTCCAACTGATTAATTGAACTTAGAGATGAAAAACTCTGAAAAACATTTGAATTCGATGAGGATATCATTCAAATTCCTAATGAACACATTTCTGAAAGCTTATTTGAGGAAATTTTCCCTGGAAGAATAGTTGAGCAAATGATTCCCCAGTTAACTACGAGGGCAATTCTTTGCCATTAGGACAAGAACACCATCGAAATAAACGAGGACATTATTGATAGCTTCATAATAAAGACAATAAAGACATGACTTTATCGTTAACATATAGCTAAGATTGATGTCTCCAGAGAGCATGTTCGCCAATAGGCATGGTTACAAGGATCGCGGCTATAATATAGGTAAATCTTTTATTCCTTGTCAACGGAATTGACCAGTATACGTTTCTGTGAAAATGAGGTTGAAATTTCCATAGACTAAAATCACTACCTTCGAGAGGTGTTTGCCAATACATTGATCAACAATCCCATTGTAATTGGAGATCCAGCACAACTATTGAAATTTCCGAATACTACCGCAACAGTTTGTTTTTTTGCTATATGTCGGAAATATGGTGAATGTTTATGTTTACTGTTCCAAACCGAAAGTAACCCACACTTTTTACTACAATATCTACACAAATACATACAGGAACTACTATTATGTCCTATCAATGGTAGCCATATAATGGAATCATTGATATTACTGGTGGCAGATTCAATCATCAAACGGTGAGTCATCTCTTAATTTTGTTGACCCTAACACTGGAGCAAATAATCAAATTGAATGTTCGTAGAAAATAGCAAAAAACGGAACAAACCTCACCATGTCACATACAAAAGCATGTTGGTGTGACTACATGTGGCCTACACGTGCCCAAGTTTGACAATCGTAAGTTTTTGATTTTATTATCTACTCGTATTTTGTTTAAATTTACCTACATTCACTTTCTAAAGCATTTATTTAATTTTCAATCTGTCCATCATAATTTCTAACGCATTTATAAGTATGATCATTTCTTTTGAATTCGTTTAGGGCCTGACGATGAGAGCTGAGCTATCGAAATATATTGCGAAAATACATTTTAAAAAAGACGTTCCAATATGTTAAATATTTTAATAAAAAAATTGAAAGAAATCAGATTTTTAAATTCCTGATATTAATATTAATTTTAATTTATGCTTTTTTTTCAATTAATAATTTCAATATCTAATTGGATGACAATACCTAATGTCGAAAGGGCCGAGAGCATGAAATCAGAGAACAGCCAGAGATTACATAGAGGTTTATTAATAAAACGAGATACAATTTAATAATCCACAATAATATTGCATGCGTTCAATTCTTCATTCACGGAATTGAGAGATCCATGAAACCTTAGATATTGAACCAAAAATTATTCTGGATTCGTATAAACGGATTAAATGCGATATTTAAATAACAAATATATCTATTACAATTATTTTTTGTAATCACGAAAAAAAAATTATATTATAATTAAAAATATAATCAAAAACAATTAAAAACATAAAAAAAACCTAAAATAATTTTAGTAAGGACTAAAAACGAACTTGTGAGAAATAAATCAAAAGAAAAAGCTTCGTTTACTAATTTTACTAAAATTGAAGGTTTTTAATACATAACTCGCATTCGAAATAACTGAGATTCTCATATTTGGTGAAATTTTCACTGCAATGAGAAAATTGGGTTTTAAACATGGGCGTCCGTAAGGGGGGGGGGATGGGGTCACTTGCCTCTCCCCCTGAATTTCCCAAACCATTATATTTTTCGATTAAGTTTAAACACATTTTAATAAATACGCTCAAACAATGTTGGAAACACCCAAGACAAAAAAAATTAATAAAAAAATTTAATTTAAAGAGGCTTCCTGTTTTTTTAATGTTTTTAATTATATCTGGAAATCAATGATTTTAAAGCATCTTATTTGTATAAAAACTTTCAATATTAACTGACGTTCTGGTTTTAAAAAACGTGTTCTATTTTGTAAATTAATGAAAAAAAGTGGATTTTGTAAATAAATTTTGTAAAAAAATTTTGTAAATAAACGAAAAAAAAGTACTATTTTGTATAATGCCCAAATATTTATTATACACATGCATTTTTTTTCAACCTTCTATCCCCTAGAAAAATTATCTACTTGGTAAAAAAAATATTTTTGCCCCTACCCCTTGGGAAAATTCCTACTGACACCCATGGCTGTAAAGTTAGGATTTCAATATTGAATAGGTATTAAATAGTGAATATACGGAGTAAGAATCAATTAAAACAAAGTAATTAAGAAAGGGTATGAATTAAACTTCAAGTAAAATTATTGTAAAGTTCAAGTAAAAAAATACAAAATTCAAGTAAACAGCAAATTTTAATTTTAAATTAAATTATCTAACAATTAATGCTTTTTTAGCTTTTCACCGAGTGGAAATCTCTATTTGAATTTGTTTTATTTTCATTATGTAACAAAAAAAGTCAACATAAAATATTTTAGAAGTTCGAATAAAAGAGGATCAACAAACTTAAAAATGAGATTTTTATTGGCTTCTGATGGAGCTTTAACTATCTTTAATCGTAATGCTATTCCTAAAAAAGACTTACAAATATATCATTTTGGAATTGTTACTTGCCATATTAAATAATACGATTTAATAAATTAATCTAGTGCAGTGGTTCTCAACCTTTTTAAGATGGTGTACCGGTATGTAGTAGACAATATGATGGCGTACCTGTAAATGAATATTTTTGAAAAAAACGAGTACTAAAAAGGCGTGTAGACTTGAAAAGGAAAGGGGCAGGGCGCTTACGGTAAAAAAAACAATAAAGTTCAAAATCATGAAATATTTTTTGAAAGTATTTAAATATACTTACATATTTAACTTACGCTATTTTGTGTTATATACACGATATTTGTTCCATACGAGTTGTACCAATTCACTCTTGGTTATCATTGTAAGTATAAGCAATTGTAACCTTCCTTAAACATGAATAAATACATACAAGCTGATGCATATAACCCATCAGAGCTGTTATTGCGCTAAAAAATGTGTGATACGGACTAAAGTCGAATAACAAACATGTAAGAACATGACTCATGTGCGTAAGTTGTCGGAGAGACACGAACTTTATTCGGTTTTTGGTTGTTAAGAAATGTCAGTTCTGCCCCTGTCTCGTGACAATGCGTCACGTTGTTACCAACCACTATAGAAGGGGAAAGTATTCGGATTGAAAAAATAAAGACAATACGCTTTGATTTAATGATTTATCGTATAAAAGCACATTATTTTACGCAAAATATTGTTTTCCTTATTATTAACCGCGTACCGGTAGCGGTACGCATACCACAGGTTGGGAACCACTGATCTAGTGTATTCCAATTGGATTTTTTGATTTGCTTGACATAATTATTGTAACTGTATTTGCTAATCTCATAACTACATTCACTTTTGGTAAAATAATATTCAATTGATTCTTTTTTTTCAATAGCATGAACTTCTTTATCACTTCTTGTCCATTCATTCCCAATTATTTATTTAATTTTTTTTCAATTGAACATTTTTATATATTACTTGAACATTAATTAATTTGCTTGAGCTTTAATTTCTTTACTTGAACTTTACACAATTTTACTCGAAGACTCAAATATATAAAGCCCCTTATCTTATTTATTGTACGGGCAGCATCTTTGATCCTGTCACGCACTGCAAATGTTGTTTACGCAGATAATGTTTAAAATGTTTATTTATAAGTTTTATGAATTTAATAAAATCAGTCATTTTATTATTATAAACAGTTGTCATTAAAAAACTGGAATGTAAATATATTGTCTATGATTCCTGGAATCTATGACTATAAAGTGAAATTTGATTATTTGTAAATATCAAAATTAATATATTAATTTTCATTTTGACTAAAGATCAAAAAACTAATTCTAAGCAACTCGAACTTTTGGCTTTGTCTTTATCAATTAAATTTTTGATTTCTATCAGAATAAAAAATAATTGAATATAATCAAAAAAGAAAACCGATCAAAGATGACCAAAAACGAAAAAGATTTTACTGAAAATTATTATATTTATCTTGATCTTTCTTTATCCAATAATAAAATACAACATTACACTTTAACAAAAATGTGTTTCAAATAGCTTTTATCGAGGTATTTTTAAAACTTTCTCAGCACTCACTAACCTTTATTCTTTAGATGGAGGTCTAAATGACTACTATTAATCATTTGTAAAAAGTTATCAGTATCAAATGGTCAAAATGGTCATTCCATAAAATTTTGATGAAATTTTTTTTAAATAAATATAGCTTATTCTCAATACTTGTTCCTAAAAAACTTTGTATTTATTAAAGAACTTGACTATGAATTAGTAAGGATGTCGATGTTTATTTGATATTCACGTATTTCGGCACTGCCTTTTTCAAGTGATTTACCTTTAATCTATAAACTTTACATATAATCTCAAACCAGAAATAGTTTTTTCTATCAGATTCCAAGTTTTTTACTGTTCTTATTAAATTATTATATAAAATTTGGTGATAAAAATGTTTTGTTTTATTGAAATATTATATATAATGAAAATGTGGACTGTGACAGAATTAGTGAAGACAGGACCCAAAGTTATTTAAATAAATTATTATAAAATTTATTTTATACATACAATGAAATGCTTTTCACGCAGCTATAGTGGTCCCACAAATATAAAATAATATTATCATTCGTATTAAAATTATATTTTTCAAAAAGTAATATTAATATTGCATAGTTAATTTTGATATCGTTGTGTATTGTGTTTGTGAATTATTCAAAAGTTAAAATTTGTTGCGTATTTAATTTTATAAATTAACTTTTAGTGTAAGTTCTCATCTACAATTTAAATAATAATAATAATTTAAAGTTTCAATTTTATTTAGTAAACTTTTTATTTCTTATTTTTCTTAATTACTAGTGTCCAATTTATTTAATCAACAAATTTCTTGATAATAAACTATCGCATCTCATTTATTTGCGTGATGCCAGTACTGATGTATTGTTTAAATATAATATTTGACTACATTATATTTAATTAAAGTTTAAAGTTTAATAAGAAGTTAATTTGTAATAACTAAAAATTAATAATAATAGATACTGAATTTATAAATAATTTATAAATAAATTAATAATTTAGACTACTAAAATGGAAAAAATAATTAAGTGGCATACTTCTTATGTGGGGGTCCAAATTTTGAAGTTCCGTCATTGAATTCAAATTCGACATAATACAAATACATATTTAAGGATTTTATATTATGAAATTTTATATTACTACTGATTTTAATAAATTAAGAACTAATAATTCATTTTTGGTATGCTGAAAAATTTCGATGTTATTTTATTCTAATATAATAAAATATGTATTTTCACAAACACAAATATAAAATCCATTCAAATCTATTTTCCTTAAATTCCGATTAAAAATATTTATATAAATAAATCAATAATGAAATAAACATGGCCATGATTTAATTATTAAAAATCCTCACTCAAACTTACGTAAAACTATAGATGCAATAGATTATATAATACAATTAAAATATTTTTATTATTTTAGCTATTTTTGTAAAATAAATAATTGTTTTTAAAAAATATTTATTTTTATATGAAATTTAAAAATCTTTAAATTTTTAAATTATATTTAATTCAAACAAAAAAATTGTTTTAATATTTATCAGCAGTTAATAAATTCCAAAAAAAAACTTTTATTAAAAAGAAATTTATTTTACATACCTTTTGTGTTATAAAATTGAAATAGTTTTTATATAAAATTGAATAACCAAATGAAATAGAGATGTGAAAATGTGAATTAGAAATATAATAGAAACATAGTTGTAGAAAAGTGCATTATTGAATATAAAATGCACAGAATGTGAGTTTGTAGAAAATCATGAAATGATTAATTTTAGAATTCGAAAATGGGAAAATGGGCAAAGATAGAAAAGTTTTTGGGAAACAACACAAGAGGAATGATTTGGTCGGACAATGTATTAAGAGTATGTAAAACACAAAATACTAATTAATCAATTGAATAATTTATTTTGAGGGCTATTATCATTATAATAATATTAATGATAGTTGAAAAGATAGGTGTGGAAAACCCAAATAAACATGAATTAACTTTATTTTAAAATGGCAGTTGGAGGATTTGTTAAACAATGATTGTCAAAAGAAAAGTATTTGTTGATTATTTCAGCTTTGATTCATTAATTATACAAATAATTTAAGTATAAAAAGAATTTTTATTATTAATTAAAAATTTATTAATTAGAACCCAACAACAACACCAATTCTCAATCCTCAATCTAGCAATTTAAACCTATTTAAAACACACGTCTTCTCAACACTTTGTATATTAACATTCAGATCCAACGATTTTATCAACAACTATTCGCATATGTTGGGGTTACAAAAAAATCTTTTTTAAGTAGAATAAAATAATTTTAAAAAGTCTCTTGAAGGGACTTGATCAAAAAAACTAAATAATTAATTAAAGTGATTAAAATTTGAAGCAGGTAATTTTCATGTAAAATGATACTTGGATTTCACTATCACATTTTTATTTTAAATATTTCACAATATTATATTTTCGATATTTACTGAAAATTATAAATTACAAATAAAAACGCAATGCAACGTGAAACAATTTTAACACAAACAGAAGCGACGCAAAATGAGCTATTGGTGTACAACATGGGTGTTAAACCTTTTGCAGCTTCTGGGTGGCATAATAAATTTTTAGAAGGGTCGCATAAAAATATCAACAACATTTAAAAGTTTTGTTTTATTATGAAAATGAAAAATACATTGTAAATAGAATGTAAATAATATTATAATCTTACATTAGGATTAGAAAATTGGTGAAACACAACATCAACATTGGAATGATTTACACAAACCGGCAATTGATAATCATCTAAATGACAGTGATTTAACTTTTCATAATATAAATATTAACTTACTTATAATAAATATGTGTGTGCCATAGCCAGAACTGACATTAAATAAGCTCTTACACTATAGAAAGATAGAAAAAATCACTGTTGGAAGAAAAATAAATAAATACAGACAAACATGGTTCACGAAATTTCTATAATAAAAATACACACAATTGGACATTGATTAGATTTCTTGACATTTAATAAGCTAAAAATTTTCAATTTTAAAACAACTAAATATAAACATGTATGAGGATATTTCATTTGCTTCTTCGGAATCAACTATTCCATTTCAAGAAATTCATGGAAATGTGTAAGTTTTTCATTAAACTTTAGTTATTTTATAAAATCTTTATTTATAATAACCATTGCTGATAAAAAAGAATCATTGACGCAATGGAAGATGACCATGATTATTACGAACTAGGACGTATTCTCGGAATTAAAAAGAACACAGGTTATTATCGGCAGACATATGTTACAAATCTACTTGAAGGTTGGATCAGTAAATCGCGAATAGATAATTGAATCTATAGCAATGTGCCAACAAATCGAGGTCCCAATATTTCTCTAGTCTTTCCAATTTCCAAATATGAGCCAATCNATAATTTTAAAAAGTCTCTTGAAGG
The DNA here is from genome assembly GCA_959609185.1 of Schmidtea polychroa. NCBI lineage: Eukaryota > Metazoa > Platyhelminthes > Tricladida > Dugesiidae > Schmidtea > Schmidtea polychroa. The sequence continues at coordinate 1,582 of CAUHTR010006878.1, read as the reverse complement.
GACTTGATCAAAAAAACTAAATAATTAATTAAAGTGATTAAAATTTGAAGCAGGTAATTTTCATGTAAAATGATACTTGGATTTCACTATCACATTTTTATTTTAAATATTTCACAATATTATATTTTCGATATTTACTGAAAATTATAAATTACAAATAAAAACGCAATGCAACGTGAAACAATTTTAACACAAACAGAAGCGACGCAAAATGAGCTATTGGTGTACAACATGGGTGTTAAACCTTTTGCAGCTTCTGGGTGGCATAATAAATTTTTAGAAGGGTCGCATAAAAATATCAACAACATTTAAAAGTTTTGTTTTATTATGAAAATGAAAAATACATTGTAAATAGAATGTAAATAATATTATAATCTTACATTAGGATTAGAAAATTGGTGAAACACAACATCAACATTGGAATGATTTACACAAACCGGCAATTGATAATCATCTAAATGACAGTGATTTAACTTTTCATAATATAAATATTAACTTACTTATAATAAATATGTGTGTGCCATAGCCAGAACTGACATTAAATAAGCTCTTACACTATAGAAAGATAGAAAAAATCACTGTTGGAAGAAAAATAAATAAATACAGACAAACATGGTTCACGAAATTTCTATAATAAAAATACACACAATTGGACATTGATTAGATTTCTTGACATTTAATAAGCTAAAAATTTTCAATTTTAAAACAACTAAATATAAACATGTATGAGGATATTTCATTTGCTTCTTCGGAATCAACTATTCCATTTCAAGAAATTCATGGAAATGTGTAAGTTTTTCATTAAACTTTAGTTATTTTATAAAATCTTTATTTATAATAACCATTGCTGATAAAAAAGAATCATTGACGCAATGGAAGATGACCATGATTATTACGAACTAGGACGTATTCTCGGAATTAAAAAGAACACAGGTTATTATCGGCAGACATATGTTACAAATCTACTTGAAGGTTGGATCAGTAAATCGCGAATAGATAATTGAATCTATAGCAATGTGCCAACAAATCGAGGTCCCAATATTTCTCTAGTCTTTCCAATTTCCAAATATGAGCCAATCCATTCACAAATTATTATTTGCTCTTTCAAAAAGAAAATATATCAGTCATTTATAATTGAATTGTCTATGAAAGTGGATAGCACAGGATTAATTTAGATCCACTAAATGCATCCATCCTTAATAATATAACCTTATTCAATAATCAAATCAAAAATTTGCCTCCTTATGATCCGTTTTTGTACCCCATCAAAAGTGGTGTTCAGCAAAAATTTAAATAGAGTATGAACTTAAGTTTCCTCTGCTCACGGATTTAGCCAAGCAGTTAACGAAGAACTTCGAAAACCAGATTATAAAATGATTATGAATTGCGCTTTGGTGTACCATGCGTGGGCCGCAAAATATGGTGTCCCGGGCTACAGGTTAAACACGCTTAGAAGAAAAACTACTCAGTCATTGTAGAAAGAATTGTTTCAATAATTGTTTGTTCGTACCGCAAAGTGGACATGACATGGGTAATTAACCTTAGTGAATGATGGCAATCAGGTCAAATAAATAGAAATAAT
>CAUHTR010006877.1:0-13797 GCA_959609185.1 Schmidtea polychroa | reverse complement strand
AATTAAGCCTGAAGTGCGACAAGAATATGAAGCTAAGGTTGAGCAATGGATAACGGAGAACTGCCTAACCCCCGCTATAAAACCGGCTGCGGCATATTTCTTCTAACTGCAGTACAAGAAAACAAAAGAAAAGTTCGATCCGTTCTTGACTTTAGGGAATTCATATATATATATATATATATATATATATATATATATATATATATATATATATATATATATATATATATATATATATATATATATATATATATATATATATATATAATATATATATATATATATATATATATATATATATATATCTATATATATATATATATATATATATATATATATATATATGATAATATATATATATTATATATATATATTAGTAATTATCCAAAAGAAGTAGAATTCCAAAAACAGTTTGTGTTATAGGAAACAAATATTGATTTTGCATTTATTTCTTCACACCTACATTAATCTATCGCTTTTCGTCCCTTCTGATCTTCTACAAAGGAAGAGCTATATTCGTGACGTTCATCACGAAACACAATAATAATATAAACAAAATTTTAATTAATTTGTATTTTTTTACTATAATTTATTGGTTTGTATAGAATAAATTTATAACTATATTTATTTTATATATTATAGTTATATATTATGCTTGCCGTCTAATTTCAATTTTTGGTACAACATATTGTTGTGAATCTTTGTACTCCACAATGAAGTTCGTGAAATCGAAATATCGTTCACAGTTGACCAATCAGCATCTTACAGAATTGCTGCGAACAGCTTTAACAAAGTATACACCAAATTTCAAAGATTTGACCAAAAGTCTTCGTTAATTCAAGAAATTTTATTACTTTTTTATTAATGGATTTTTATTATATTTTATGTTTGTTACTTAAATTTTGAAATAATTGTTTTTAATAGCGTTTAAGTCTTTTTTAATCAAATTAATGAAATAAAAAAAAATATGTAGTTCACTATGGTGGCTCTTTAAAAAATAAATTTTCGGAAAATGTCTCTCATTGAACTCATGCGTGCCCACCCTTGTTATAGTACTTTGATTCTCAAAATGTGGTATGAGAAAATTATTCTAGTGGTACACGAAAATTTTAAAACATATTAAAAAATTTATTTTCGTTGTTTATATCGATTATTCTAAATTTAAATGAATTAAATATAAGGAACCATTTATTTCAAATTGAATAATTTGTTTTTATTTCTTATTTTCTACATTAAGTTAAAAATATTTTTATTACCATTATTAAAATAGCTAGGAATTGAAAATTCATATAAAAAATTAAAACCAGAATTTTTTATGCCATATCGATTGTATAAACACGCTGATTCTAAGGCTTTCCGTGGTTGTGCAAATTTTTCGATTTCTATGAAAGTTATACGCCGACTAAAAACTTTAGGAACTCCTGTTCCGGTACCTATTATATAAATATTTATAAATACTTATGATATGATAATTTACTCTTCAATTGTTAAATAAAAACCGTAACTACCTCTACCCTGCTCCTAAACCAGTTCAGTGTAGCCGTCCTGGAAAATTGTCATCCTAATAAACATACAATTATCAAAGGGATATTCTTCATCAAACTGTTGGACTAGAACCGAGAATTGAGAGTTGTTTAATGAGTCGGAAATACATTACATAAAAACCGCACGAAGTTGAACTGAAATCCATGGTCATATACACCAAATAATACAAAATAAAATATATAACACAGTGAGAATAAATGAAACACATATAATAGAATGAAGGAACGCAAGAAGCTGCAACCACCAACACAGTTAGGAGAAATATCGCATTCGAAAGTCTAACAACTGGAAAATAAAATAATAATAAATAAAATAATCGGTAATAAATTAATTAATAATATAAAAATGTTTTAAATAAATAAATTTAAAAATTGAAACTAAAATATCCAGTAAACTGATAAAATGATAAAAAAGTAAAATAAAAGTAGTAAAATTATGTAAATTTTAAAATTTATAAAACTAAATTGTTTAATGAAAACTTAAATAAAACCAACAAAAATTATTTAAATTATAAAATTTATAAAACCAAATTGTTTAAATCAGTGGCAGCTAAAGTAGAACTGGTATTATTTAAATTATAAAACTTATAAATGATTTAATAAAACTTATAAATCATAAACTAAATTGTAAAAATTAATAAAAATAAAAAATTTTTTTATTAATTAAACTAATTAAATTAAAAAATAAATAATTACACACACTCATGCATGCATGCATGCAAAAGTAATTAAAAATTTATCGCATTCTAATTGGATACGGTGGCAGAGAATGTGTAGGAGTACAGTCAAATTGATATAAATACCGATGGAAAATTCATTTAAAGAACTGCAACTTCAAATAGCCACTTAACTTCACAGAACAAATTCATTTAGGAAGCTCTAAGTTTTCAGTTTTATGACAGTTTGGTAAGTTGAATTGGATTTTGGTAATTTTATGTAAATTGTAATTTTATGTATGGCATAAATTAATGTAATGTTTTAGTGAGTTAATAAAATTTTTAATTTAATTTTGTTGAGTTATCTTTTTGTGTTTTGTTAATTCTTTTATTGTCTATTTCGTTTATGAATTTTCGGTAATATTCATAATTTACCTAATTGTTACTTAATTTGATTTTATGAAAATTTTTCATGATTATTATGCTTTGATGCCTCCAGATTGACCAGAATATTTGTGAACTGATGGCACTCGTGCTGTTGACCAGCAGATGTTTCGCCAGTTTGGCACATCGTTTTATAGGATATAGTTAGGGATAGGGTCGATGGGAGAACATAGATTCATTTTGGACAATTTGGAGCCTTGTTTAAATATAGATGGCATATGACGGGTCCGTCACTGTTATTTTTACGAATGCGAGTGAGTTACGAGTAGTGATAGGGTAACTAAGATCAGTTGTCGGAAGATAAGATTCAGTTTGGTTAATCTTATAGGATCTACGAATGGTTAGAATATCAAATAGGTCAGAATTAGAAAATACAGGCAGATCCCTGCTCAAATTTTATTGTAAGTATGGAACCACATGTATTAACTTGGAAGTAATGGCCGATCCCCGCTCACATTTTTTTTGGGAAGATAAATTGGACGGAAAATACATAGTAACATTTATTAACAGAAAAATTAGGGTGTATCCCTGCACAAAAATGTTGAAGAGAGCAATAGAAAACGTCCAGAAATGAGTACCATAGTTGAATGAAGGTATGTCAATGATCCAACATTAGAAATAGACAAGGAATAATGATGTAAGACCTTCTATCGGCAGCCCAGAACCCGTAAGGAAAATACAATGAGGAGTAATTTTAGCAATAGAGATCACCTGACCATTGATTTTCAACCATTGTGAACAATACCAACATAGTCGTCGCCATGGGTACACAGATGGTCTAAAGTACAATAGTCATGAAGGCGTTTAGGAAGGAATCGATTTAACATCTATAATTATCCCTAACACATTTCAAAAATAAAATGACACACCCCTAAGCGACGAACAAAAGTAAGGATTGAAGCTGTTTATGACTGGGTGTTATTCAACTTCATAATAATAATTAAAAAAACAATTTTTATGGAAAATTTATTATTTTAAACAATATCAATCAGTATATAATTTAATATTATTCTCTAAAAATACAAATAGTTTTCAGATAATTTCTTTTTTATATTTCTAATGATTGGCCAATTTCTCAGCTTCCTTAATTGCGCAACAGAGCATTATAGAGCAAATCATTCCCAACAACTAAATTGAATAAAATTCTACTAATATTATTAAATAAAAAATTTACCATTATGATCCCAACAAAAATTGCCAATCCGATTATTTTATTAATATTCACTTTTACAAATTCTTTGATATTTTCATGGCATCCCTGATTTTAATAGAAATTATTATGGACCTAAAGAGAAAATATTTACCCTTTTTGCAGAGATAAGTATATAATCTTTCCCACATGACTCAGGAGGACCGTTTATGTAATCTCGATACGAATACACTCCGCAACATTGGAGCTAAAGATTTGAGATTAAATGTCTATTTGTATTATGTTGATTTAAGCAATATACCTTATTTTGTATATTATTCATTATTTTAATTTGGTCTGTGGTCGCAAGATTGACGGAAATTTTAGCGACCAATTCTGCTATTGAATTCTCAATTTTTTTATCTATCTGAAATATTTTTATGGTCATAAATAAAAATGTAAGTAGTTTAATAAAAAAAATTGTATAAAGAAATAAACACTAACACTTGATAAAAGCTGTACCGATAATTTGTGGTCATATTAATTAAGCTTATCTATTTATTGTCACCGGGGAGTAAAGATGTAAATTTTAATTAATTACCCTAATATCTCAAATATAAGTCGCGTCGTGTATTTTTGAGAGCTTCGTATATTTAATGACAGCTTTGAAAAATTTGAATAACATTTAATTATTTCTCATTTATTTTCCCCCAATAAATTTATTTAAAAATCTAAGATCTCGTATATAAGCTGCACATGTTTGAGCTGAAAAAACAACTTTTATGTTTAACTAAACCACAGCCTATATTCAAAATTTTAAATTGATTAATTTACCTGTATTATTTGATTAATTAATTACTTTATGATTTAGTTTATAATAATCTATTTATTCACTTTTCAAGGGTGACCTATCTTTTTTAAAAGCAAACCAAGTAAAATTTTGTAATTTATTATAGTTTGGAGAAATCCCATTGAAAATGCTATTTATGCATAATATATGTGGTACTCAGTGCTGCCACAGAAAGAGTTTTCTCTTTAGTTAATAATATTTGGACTTCTGAAAAAACACAATTATCAGTAGAAACGTTAAAAGCAATACTAATTGTGAAATGTAATTTTTCTAATGATTGTGATAGTTTTTATGGCAAATATTATAAAAAACGATGAGATTTTGAAAAAGATAAATTCTGCCGAAAAATATCTGTGAATTGCAATGTTTAATAAACATGTAATTTTATTTATTTTTGTTATTTAATTATATTATTTTGAATTTAAAATACTGTACTGTAACAGTGAAACATTTAATTTATGTTATTTTCTACTTCTACTTAATAATTAAGTCTTAATTGAATGAATTGTTGACAATTACTTAATTTTTATTAAATTTAAATAAATTTGTGATACAATAAATATGTGTCATATATAAATTAATATTTTTTTTTATTTTTGGAAAAACCACCCCTCTGTACCACATTCACTATCAAGAAATCTGGTCACCGTATGGTACTGAGGTATTCAAGATATTAATGGAAATATCAATAAGAAGTTTTAATTATTATAATCATTTTTGTTAATTATAACATACAGAAGAACTGAAAAATAATTATATAAACCAGTGTCTGCCAAACTGTGTGCCGTGAAATATTTAGGATAATTTTAATCTACAATTGAAAAAATTAACCAGCAAGCATAAAGATAGGAAAACTATCATTTATAAGGCAAAGTACATGTGGACGTGTTTGTATTTGAGGGCGAATATACAAATTGCCGCAAAACAAAAGAGCGTTTCTTAGTGTGAGGTGAACGAAAAAAGTTTCGCAACGTTTCTAAATTTAATTAGCTATAAGCAGAAAAATGTGTAAAGAACTCGATGTATACATATATACATGGAAATGGGATCCATAAAGATATGCTCAACCTCGGCTAACCAACTGACATTTTGAATACACACAAATTAAAAATTATTATAATTAAAAAATCAACAAATTAATATCTTGTGAATAATGACACACAAATTGTTTGTTTATAGGATGTTAAATATGGAAATGGTGCATATGTAACGAAAATTTAATATCATATTCCTATCAAAAATCTTTAATTTTTGGATTATTAAAATATGTTAACATGACATAAAATTTAATTTTCATTTTTGAATTACAACTTCAATGTAACATTAGCTTAAATATCAAAAATATTTGTGCTGTTAAATTTAATTTGCTTTCTTGTAAAGAATTTTGGATTTTTTTTATTAAGTTTCCTTAAAAAGTTTAAATTCTTAAATTTTGAAGATTTTAGGGTTTTTTGAAAATTTTTTCGATTGTAGAATTTGTTTGAATTAATTAATTGAAATTTTTTGAAATTTGAGTGTTTATTTGGTTTTTGAAAGTTATTGTTTTCACTTGGATTCGAATTATTTGAGTTAAAGATCATCAATTTTACAAAAGATCAGACATATTTACCAGCGGAAATGTCCAACTGCTTGCCGATAGAGAATGGACTTTGGCAATGAAGATGACATAGTCTTTGTTTCGTGAGATTTAAATTTTATCCCATGAGAGAATAGTGAAGACTTTATGGAATATTGATGCAGTGTTTGGCATTAGTTTGTAGCTTTTAATACTTCAACATAATTCCAGTTCTGAATGACAGGGCTTAATGTTCTATGCCAAAAAGCGAGGCAATCGATAGAAATGGTGACAATATATTATGAAAATAACGATGAAAATGATGGCGGAAAAGAATTTGACATGGAGTAATATGTATAGAAGTATTATTAACTAATGATGCAATGTTTTACAATTATAATTCAATATAATTCCAACGATGAATATCATAGTTTACTGTTCAGTGAATTTTATAGGCAAAATTTGTTCCACATTTATCTTTATCTTGGAATTTCTTCAAATTATTTTGTCTTAATTTTGACTTTTAAGTGTGTCATGACCATTTGATAAATGTTGATGAGAAATTTTAGTAATAAAAGTATTTTTCATCACTTGATAAAAGGTAAAGCCTAAAATTTATACAATATATATACCGATAAAAATAATGGATTAATGACAAACAGACGTACGTTTTTTGTTTATTTATGTACTAATTTCAATTATTATGATTAAATAATAATTATGGCATGAGCTACATTTGTAACTTAATGTATCTCTACTGGTTGTTTGAGCCAGGTTAACTTTTTACGGCTCTACATTTTTTAATAAAATTTTTAATTTATTGTAATTAATAAGATAATTATGGTTAAAAATTGTATGAATGAAAATCAAAAATATATCAAACAAAATCTGTAAAATCCAATAAGCTAATAACAATTTATTTATTTTTAATTAAAACAAATTAACGAAATATAGAAATTGATATTAAAAGTAGTCTAAATTGTATAATTTTTTTCATTAAAAATAAATAAATAATAGATAAAATTAATTCAAAATTTTCGGCAAAGTTTAGATAGATTATTTTATCCAAATTTATTTGTTTAGATTTCATGTTCAATGTTTATTTTCATATAGGGCAATATTATATAATCACCATGTTTAATTCATAATTTCTAATCTCAAATCATATTTAATTAAAAAAAACACCAAGATTTTGTGAAACTTTAGTTCAAGGTTTCTTAAACTGTTAGGAGTTCTGAAAAATTCCCAAAGATTCCCGAAATTTTTGGACACAGCTAAAGTATTTTTTCGATTTCTTACAATACTAACTATAGTGTAATTTATTTTATTTTTATTGATATTTCCTCCACTTTAGTATAAAAAGGAACAAAACAGGATCTATAACAAATGTTTTACTATAGAAATCCAAATTCAATAAAAGAAAAAAATTAAAACTATAATTAAATGGAATTTATGAAAACATGATTCGAAAGACATTTTTTAAAGGTGACATTTATTTATATTTTTGAATTAGTTTAAATAAAGGTTTTTTTATTATAGTTATTATAATTGTTATTCCATTATTTTGTTATACACACATACGCATACAAACATCCCAGCTGCCACAAGACAGATTATACCGGTGACTTGGCAGGACTCTACAATTTCTTCGCTTTCACATTTATTTATTGTAGTATTTCATTATTTTTAAGTGAATAAAAAATTAAGATTTTAAAAATTGATCTTCAGTGCCATCAATAATTTTTAATAGTATAAAAGGGTCGCATAATATTGATATATTTTGGGGGTACTCTAATAAAGTAAAACAGATTATGACCTTCCATACAAAGTTTAGTTCAAATAATTTTATTAATTTTCCTTACGACTGTAGATAAAAATTTTTCATTATTTCAATGTACCACAATTTTTGGCACTGGTTAAAGGCGATCATGATACAAATTATTGAAATGTTTAGTAAAAACAAATCAAATGTGAAAAAAAATAGTTTTTATTAAATTTAGCACATATATTTAGTATGTTCTAGTGAATGGATGGATATGCCGTATTTGAAGGATGTCCTTAAAGACATCATCTTATGCGAAACTAATTTTCATATATTTTAATTAAATAAAGAGTCAATTTTTTAATAAATTGATTAGATTTTTACCTTTTGTTTGTGCGCAACAGCCCACAATCCTGCAGCCATTAAAACAACAAAGATGAAAAATAAAACCATCGAGAACTAGAACTGAATTCAATTTCATTATTAATCAAGAAATTTCCAACCAAGATCAACATGCAAGGGCTTTCTGAAATGGCTCCATAACATCCAAGAAACGAAGTTATGGTAATTACGAGTCCAATAAAAATAAAAAGATACGCTCCTAGTATATTCAGAACTTACAGAATAATAAAACGACTATTACCTGTAAAATGTTCGTCAATTGAAAGATATTGCTCAGAGATTCTTGCATAAATACCGACTGAAAAGATTACGATTCCAAAAATCTAGAACCATTTGTAGGATAAAGTAAAAACTATTAAAAACTTACAAAGGATATCAAATTAAAAAAGAACAACGCATATTTAATAATTTTAAAAGAAGCTGCTAATCTGATTCTGGCCATTCCGAAAAAAAACTTCCAATTATAGAAATCTAAAATAACTATTCAATAAATATTCACAAATAAATATGTATATAAACATGTTCAGGTATTTTTCAAGCGCTTCTGTGAATGTTTGTGTGTATTTGCAGAAAAGTCTGTTATTTTTTTTAATCGATGTGCATAAACCAAGCGCCGTGAGGCACATCGTGCAAGAGAAATCCTGCAGTTTTTAGGCATGCACAATTATTGTATCGAAAAATTGCTCGTTCAAAATTTTGGATCAGTAGCACTTTTATTATCTAACAATTTTTTCATCAATTAAAAAAAATTCGTAATTTTTGGAAATTATACATTATATTATTTACACCAATAAATATCATACTTGTCTTTAATGCGGCTCCCGAAATTTGAAAACTAAAAATTCAAGGCTCTGAAAGCTCATTTAGAAGTTTCAACTATGTTAGAACTACAAAAGGGACTTCTTCATCAAAAAAGGTACTAGGAATATTGACGAAGCTCTCCATATTTTTATTATTTTGTAAAACCGCTCCGTAATTTACTTCTATAGAAATAGTGCCAAAATAAATTCAAGAAAATTCTGTTTCATCGAGTCTACAGTAAAAATAAAATTTAAAAAGACGATAAATCGTTTGATTGTACCAGTTGGATATTGGATTTATTATTCTTGGTTTTTTTATTTCGATTTTCCATGAGAAATTTTCATTTCTATGAAATAATTGTCGCGTATAAGTCAAGAAATTTACGTCAAATTTTCAAGTTCGACTTATTCGTGGGTCAATAAAAAGTACAAATTAATTTTTAACGAAATTATTAAATTGGTTATAATTTGTAGTGTTAATTTTTTAATTATACAGAAATTTTTTCATTAAATAATTAATTAAATTTCTTAATAAAATTGTAATTTTTCAATATTTTCTAGCATTATTAACGAACAAATAATAAACTTAACAAAATATTATTTCCAACCAGGTTGTTTTTATCAAAAACTGGACAAAAAAGTACAGATCAGCGCAAAAATGAAACGAAGTCGGAATTCTTATAAGCTGGTTTTTAATTACGAGTGGTGGAATTCGCTGAGATTAATGGCAACTCATAAATCTGAACTTTTCGAAGATGTCAATATTTTTGCCATAAATATCTGTTTTTTTTACTTTTCTTACTTCGACTTAAAAGCGGGTTTCCAATTTCTGACAAAAAATGACTCAAAAATGTCACTTCGACTTATACGCGATTATATACGGTAATTTAAATTTAGAAATACTGAAATATTTCGCTGTCAAAATATATTTCTTTTTTGTCATATTTTATTTGACAAAAATAATTACAATATGTATTTGTCATAAAAATTGTTTATAATTTTACAAATGTTTTTGTTGAAATTACGTTTCTTTTGCATTTATTTTGTTTCAACAACTTTGCAAAGAGATTACTTCGAAAAATGTGTCAAGAGAGTAATTATTAGGAAATATGATATAGTTACAGTGAGAAAGGCACATCTAAAATTATAATTTAGGTAATATTTCCAAAACAGTGGTGTTTTACCTTGTTAAATGTGTTATTCTGAAAGTAATCGGAAGTATACACTTTCAAAAAAGAATTCCATATTTTTTAAAAATTAACGTAATCCACATATTTTAGAATTTTGGATGGTGCTTTGACTAATAATCAAACCACTGTTTTTCAATTCGCTTCCTAATTAATTTTTTAATAAAAGTTGCGAGATTTTATTTCAAACTTCATTGTTTACTTTCCTTTTCTCCCGCCTTTAAAACCAATAATTTTCCATCTGTCTATTTCTTTTGTAATTTTATCAACAAATTTTATAGATAGTTTGTGATGTAATACCGGGATCTTCAGCGATATATTTAATGGAAAAAATTCTTATCAAGTCATTTCCTTACTTTCTTAATCATATCAAGGGTAATTGGTTGTCTTTTTATTCGGTTTTATATTTCGATATCATTTTTTTCGGAATCCGAAGTATTCAAAATAGGAAAACTATTTCCAATTATATATAAAAATAATTATGAACCATTTTAAATATATTATTACATAATCCCGTATGTTGCTTTCTTTTTTACGTCAATTTTATACAAATTCAACTTTTTATACACCAAAACCTCGATTTGCGTCAATTTTCAGAGAATTATCCTGAGGAAAATCGAAGTTTAAAAGCTGCAATATCTGTAACTGGTGCTATTAATTGTTACAAAGAAATTTATTTGGAAAGGAAATTCAGCAAACTTTAGACAATATTTTATCAAAGTCATAAAAAATTAACTATTGCTTGCTGAATTTTAACAGATTTCCTTTTCTTTGAATGTATTAAAAATTTTTGTTTGTTTTATTGATTTATTTTATTCTATTGAAGTTTTGTTAATTTTATTTAATGATTTTTTATGTTTTATTTAACCCTTTCAACACTGAATTTTATTTCTTCAGAAAATGATTAATTTTTAGTGTTCTGTTTTTTTGTCGTAGGAAATGGAATAAAAATACGACTGACAATTATATATATATTATTTTAGGAGTTTTCAGGTTTTCAGCTGGGAAAAAATAGATCCCAGTAGTATGTTATGGTAGGGATATTTTTTTTAATTTTATCACTGAAATTAATGAAATAATACGTAAAATATATAAAATATCCCAGGAGTGTTGTAAGGGTTAAACTTATTTTTTAATCATATAAATTCAAAATGAAAAATAATATAAATAAAAGTTATGTTGCAATATTATTTTTATTATTAATTGTAGTTTGGAATTTTTTCAAATGTTGTACTGATATTGAAAATTTTCTTTCATTTTGTGTTGATATCAGTTTTATTGTTATCAACGCATTTTTAAATTTTCAAGATTAGTTGTCAATTTTCCAGTAGCTTCAAGTAGATTAAATTCTTTGGTTAATGCTGTAAAATCATTTGCTATCGTTTGTGGTTTAGGTGATTTTAATGTTGCTTTTATGCAGTCCAAAAATTGTTTTATTATATTCATTGGTTTTAGCTAAGACAGTATCATCAAGATCAGACTCTAAGTTGTAATATTCAAATTCATTTCTGGTATAATATAGCCTTTGCATATAAAAAAGAGTTCAGTATACATTTTGCTGTTAATGTTTCCTATAAATTCCAGATGTTGCCTATATCCAGGTCCAACAAAGCCTTTTGTAAAGGATTGATTACCCTTAAAATACGTTCTACCATAATTTTTAGACTTCTATATCGCGTTCGACAGTGCAAAAGCAAGCACAGTTCTTTGTTTTCTGCATCCATTATGTAACTTTTCAAAAACGATTTTCCGAATTTTGTTAATTGTGTCAAATATATTCATATCACTAGTAAGTGAATACTCTTCGGCCTTCATCTTCACAGTCATACCTGTTTCGGCAGAATCATGTTCTATTGCCTGGCCCATTTATGTGGGTTGCTTAATTTCGCCAGTTGTATCACGTGATTGTAGCAGAGCTGTGATTCGACAGGTGATAGTCTCCCATATTTAAGCATTACACTTGGTCCGTCACTTGTTGTCACTACAATATCTTTAACATAACCTAACCCAAAAGCTTTGAGTTTTTATTCAACCATTTAAAGTAATGTCTCTAAAGTAAAATTATCCACAAGTGCTACTAAGCCTAGATTATCAGAGTCGCCATAACTATAATAAATATGTATATTCAAATATCTATGATTGTTCAAACTTGTCCATTCGTCAATTGAAATGCTTGCTTTTTTATTCTCCAACTTCATTTTCTTTATATTGTTGACAGTAGCCGCTTTAATTTGGTCATAGAAATCGTAGATCAGTTTCATCGCATCTTTTGGTTTGTTTGATAAAGTGACCCCTTGAACTTTTAAGGTATTCCTTATAAATTCACTTTTACAAATTTGTAAAATAGTAAGACTATTTTTCGCTGCAAGCTTAGTTACTATTTCACCTAATGTTGGACAATTACTTCGAAAAAACTTATCAATTGTAGCATTTGTTTTCAACTTTTTTGACAATTGGTGAGTTTTTGTCGTCTTTTTTATTGCTTTTCATCGAATGAATATGTTTTAAATGACGTTGTAAAACTACTTTTGGAAAATTCGTTGTAAGCTATCTGCTTAAAACAAATATTGCACGCTACTGCCAATAATCGTCATGATTTTTCGTACTCATTTTTGCGACCTATATAAAACATAATATTTGTCTATCATTCAAAACAAAATTAACCTGAATTATCGAATTAAAAAGTATTATATCCAAACAAAAGAACTAATTAATTAATGTAAAACTGAATTAACTTCACGTTAAAAATCAATAAAAAATATACAAAAAATAATACAATATCCTAATCCGAGAAATTAAAGGTATAAATGTCAAAATCTTATAAGAGATGTTAAGAAATGTTCGATAATAAAAATCAAAGAAAATAAAAANTAATTTATGCAAATCAAATATCCATCATAATGTAGAAAATATCCTTATTCTGAAAAATATGTTCCAAAACCTTGACTAGGACGAATTAGAAATGAATGACCCTTTCATTAAGTTTATGAACTTTGCTAGAAAACCTGGAGAAAAGATAACTGAAAAATGATAGAAACCAAATTTGAAATGTAAATAGCGATTGAAATTTTTAATTAAAAGCCGAAACATATTGTTTAAAAAGGAAAAAAAATTATGTTTGATGTAGGATAATTATTGAGAATAATTTTTGCAATTAATCTGGTTTTCATAACGGGTGACAAATAAAAATAATATCTTGTGATCAAAATTTTAAATGCTTAATTTCGCAAAAAAATATTCTAATTCGCTCGACATTGAAAAGATTTGAAAATGTTGAAATATACCCACCAACATACTAATGTTTAAAATTTAAATTTCAACACTTGTACTCAACATTAGAATGAATACCAAATTATATATTTTGCGTCCATTCCGTTATTATTAATCATTGACACTGAAATATGAATTTCCCGTAACGGCCGAAGTAGAGTTGCCACACGTCCTACAATATGGATATTTACCCTACGG
>CAUHTR010006876.1:0-13801 GCA_959609185.1 Schmidtea polychroa | reverse complement strand
GCAAAATCAGTAAGTTCTGTGGTATTTTAAAGATTCTACATTAAATAGTATAAAGGAAGGACACAGCATGTGGGTTGGATGCTACAGATTTTGTACTTTTTCTAATAACGGTTTTCAGTTGTCTTCTAACAAACTTTCACGGTCTCTTTCAAATCTGATTATTACAGATTCAAATTTCTGCACCAATGATTGCTATGGACGGCTTTTTCTTTCCGTTTTCAGCGTACAAACCAGTTATTGCTGAATATTTGTGGATTTTTTTCCCGTTCAAGATTGAAGCTGTTTACAGCGTCCTTCTTCAATTTCTCCAGCAGTGTTGATGACAACCGATTGTCTATCGCATGCATAATCAATTCTTATGTTTCGCAGTTACAGCAACAATTTAAACTCCCTTGTCAGTTGTTAGAGTTGATTCTAACATTTACTCTTGCCTAAAATATCATTTCCAACCATACGACAGCCTACGTCAATGCGCCCAAGAGAAGCTTCGGTGTTTGTCTTTAATTTTTCGATGATGCACATTGCAAATCTCGAAAGTTGAACGGATAAAAAATGAATCAATAGTTTCGATTACAATTATCTAAGACATTTCCTTTTTAGATTGTAAGTCAGTGTTTTTACTTTTTTGCAGTTACACAGATGAGCCAGCATATACTTGTTTCCAGGGGATTTTTGTATACCGTTATCCATTTTTTGCTCACTTCTTTCTACTTCTTTCTACACTGTGTTTCAAAAATGAGGCAAGTAAATCTCTCAACCGTTTAGATATATATGTATACTCATTACTCTTATGTCTCATTTCTTTATTCCCAAGCGTGGGAAAAACAATATAGAGAAGCGTTACAGAAAGTATAGAATTTTTGACTCATTCCTACATATTTTTAGAGTGCTAACGGTCTAAAGGCTCAAGTTTAGACAGTAAATAAATGTACTTTCCATCGTATCACGTCTGTTAGATAGTGACTTGCTGAACTGTAATTGAAGTTATATAAATACGATTTTTATTGAATAAGTTGTCGGCTTTATTCTTGTTTAAAGTCAAAATTTCAAATGGGAATACGGATAAACACAGTTGGGAACTTTCAAAGTCTGGATCCGGGAATTGTCACAGAATAAGCTCGGGATTTAAGAAATTGTGCTGGATTGCTATTCCCACGTATAAGTCAAAATGACATTTTGAAGTCATTTTTCTGTCATAAATTGGAAACCCGCTTATAAGTGGAAGTAAGAAACGTAAAAAAATTAAGATATTGCAAAAAATATTGACATCTTCAAAATGTTCATTCTAGAACTCATCTGAAACATCTCTAACATGGTCCTCTGAGTAATTGGTCAATCCTGCGGTTAATTATCGCGTCTGTGTACGCGTTGTTTTTGAAATTGTATGGAATTAGTTATAAAGGAATTTCTTGGAGAATATAATGATTATATGAAATATGTAGCTTATTTACAGGATTTAATTGTAAAATATAAAGAATCACAACACTTAGAATGGAAAAACGATAACAATCAAATAAATATTGACATGAAAGGTTGGATTGAATAGACAGAGAAAACGATTAAATATAACTATAACTAATGATGACATTTCAAGCAATAGCCCAGTAAAATCTGAAGAAATTACACCTGCAACTCCATTTTCTGAAATAGAAGACTGAAGATTTATTTATTAAAACAGATGAATGGATGACGTAACCAGCTAATGAAGCAGAAAAGTATTTGAAATCGATTATTAAAAAGATGTCAGAAACGCTCAAAAACAAAATCAAAGTTCTAATTCACGATGGAAAGACATTCCGATCCAAGTTAATGTATCATTGCGAACGGATTTGGCAGAATCTACGCTCACAATTTATCAGTAATCATTATCCTCAGATTGAGCCTCATTATCTGCCAGATCACCTGCATTATCTACAAACAAAGCATCATCTTCTGATCCATCCATAGCATTACTGATGCCGCATTTCAGGAATGAATATTTAATCATATATTCCGGAATTGTCGAGTTTATTATTTGTTCGTTAATGGACACTTGAAAATATTAATAAATTACAATTTTATTAAGAATTTTAATTAATTATTTAATGAAAAAAATACTGTATAATTAAAAAATTAACACTACAAATTATAACCAATTTAATGATTTCGTTAAAAATTAATTTGTACTATTTTTTGAGCCACGTATAAGTCGAAGTGGCTATTTTGAATTGAAAATTGACTTCAATTCATCAGCCATGCTTCTGTCTTCTTCGATTTTTCCAACTATTATTTCAGAAACTTTACGTTTGAACTAATATTAGAAAGGACATTTTTAAATGTTCAAGTT
Source organism: Schmidtea polychroa (assembly GCA_959609185.1). Classification (NCBI taxonomy): domain Eukaryota; kingdom Metazoa; phylum Platyhelminthes; order Tricladida; family Dugesiidae; genus Schmidtea; species Schmidtea polychroa. The sequence continues at coordinate 11,475 of CAUHTR010006876.1, read as the reverse complement.
AGAAATTGCATGAATTAAAAATGTACTAGTGACAAGAAATTGATGAAAGTAGATCTTTATTCATCAATGATTGAAAAGGAACTGACTTGGTTGGTTAATCGGTAATGTCAATTGAACGAAAAGGTAAAAGGTAAATAGCGAGTTTGAAATGTTTGTATGCACGTATAAATCAGCAGAACCTTTCGAACGGTGAGAATTGGTATCGTGAAATTTGCACGCTGACTTGAATCATAGGTCAGAGAATCTTAAACGGAATCGATTGATGAAAAGTATTTATTGATAACTTAATTTGTCAGAGGTTTCCTGTAATTTGATTAATCGCTCCAATCACAAGCCGTAAACAATTTTACGGTAGATAATAATTAAAACAATCATTTAAGTTCCTCGTTATCATCCTCCGCATCATATTCAAGAATGACAATAAGTTATATCACGATAGGAGGCAATATAGATATAATAAATGGGAGGGTGGGGTAGATGGGGGAGGGCCTAGCTTACCGTTTATTATCATCAATTTATATATTCATTATAGGGTTTTTTGGTGAGAGATCAGTCACGATTGTCCTTACCGGCAATAAATCACCAAATTTTCTTTATCGCGCGCATTTAAATGCACCAGTGCCTAGCAACCCCCCCTAATAAATATTTACCGTATATTCTTGTCGTTTCGATTTGATCATTTAAGTTGATTATAAAATATGAAATTATGCAGTAAAAAAAGAATATTTACATCAATGCGGCTGCATATTGACTGACTGGTGTTAACATTGTCACAATAATACTCATCGTCGTCTGATTCTGGTGGAATGTAAAGGGCTTTACTGACTTGCTCTAGCATTCGATTAATACTGGATTTGAGTTTATAAGTTGAAGATTGTGAATTATCTGCTTCTCCGGAACCGGATTCTGGATATTCTTCAGAACCAATTAAACCATTTTTCATTCCGACTGCTGTTTTAACGACAACGGTTTTAGCATCTTTCGATATAACTGTAGCAAATTCAGTTAGATCAGTTTTCACAGCCTTCCAAAGCTATTAAATATTAAATGTAAATCAAATTGTAAATAATGTTGATGAATATACTTAGCAGTTAAAATGAATAACAGATAAAAAATTTACTTCTCCACTTTGATTGTATGCATCATTATATATTCCTTTTAACCATCCTTCTGATTTGGATTCTTTCAAATTTGTATCTTTGAGATCTGAAATTTCCGTCTCAATTTGCTCTTCATAATCATCTCTGTATAAGTAAATAATGCAATTTTTATTCATATAATAAACGAATTTAGAAACTTTATATATTAAAAATCAGGCTTACCCAGAAAGAAATGACGATACAGATGAATAGTAAGACTTTAAAAAACTCTAAAATTGAAAAAAATATATATTAAAATTGATTTTATTCACATGCGAATAAATGCAAATTTAGATTATGTATACTATTCACTAATTTGAAAACTTAATTTCGAAAAATGTAATCATAAATAATAATAACAATAATTAAATCAAAATATATATTTTTAATTTTGAATAGTAAATTAGAAAGTCAGCTGAACTAAAGTAAATAAGAAATTATTTAAACAATGAGCTTTCTGTTTAATAACTAATTTTCTTTACGAAAAATTAAATCTTCAAAAATAAATAAAGTCTATGAATTATTTTGATATGCAGCGTAATAAACAAAAATTGTCACGTTCAAATTACTGTCCAAATCAATATCAGCATTGCTGTGCTTACAAAAACAGTTTAATGGAAGCTTTAAATTATTTAACAAAATTTGTGATTAATTTTGTAATTGAGTTATTATTATGTAGGGATATTTTAAAAATTATGTATGTTTGTGATTCTTTAGAAGTTATATATATATATATATATATATATTACACCTTTACTTGAGATCAAATCAACTATATTTTGATGAATCGCTGTCTTTCCAAACACAGACGGGATCAAGACTTTATAAATACAAATCACTATCAAGCCAAATTTAGTTAATCAAAACTACAAGAGAACTACAGAAATTAGTAAGTAAATCGATGATTATTAGTTGACTCTGTCGTTCAATTTAATTTGTCCCATGAAATCTTTGAATTGCTCTCCCATTCGAATACTTTCCTGCAATCGACATTGATCTCCTTCTATGCTCGAAATTTATTTTCCATTTATTCAGAATTGTTTTCTTGATTGTTTCTTCGTTTTGTCTTGAAATTTGCGTTAGTACTATATATCGACTGAATTGATCAATATATATTTGTTTATCCTGAAATGCTTTATCAATGGCTTACATAAATCGATGTTTATTTTATCGAACGGTTCAGTGGCCAATAATTTTATTGTTTCTTCTTTTGTAGCTTTTATTACAAACCTTTATTCCCTGACACGGCCTAATTGTCTCTCCAATTATCTCCTTCATATTTTTCATCTCATAATTGCTTTCAATATGTCATTACTTTTTCTATTCCCGCATGTGACAGTAGACTATATATCACATTTATCATCTCCTAGCGTTTATTTAGAAATTCTTGTTTTCCCTTCCTTGGTTTTTACTACATCATTATCAAGTACAAACTTCCACGTAGCGCCGCGAATTATGTCTTCATTCTTCTTAATTACTTCACTTAATTACTTTATTTCTAGAAAATAGTTCTGTAACCTAGTAGTGCTGCTTCATTGATTCCGTGAATATCAAAATATCATCTAAACCGCAGTGCAATCCATATTTTGTACTACTTTCCTCATAGGTTCCTGAAACTTTTCTGGTGTTACTGGGATACAAAAATACATTCTATTGAATCAAAACGGTCCATTTTTTGTTGAAAAATCTGTCTTTTGTTTCTTTTTCTACTTCCACTTAGTAGTATGTTTTACACAAGTAATTTTAGCTGAAATTACTTTTCCAATATTGCAGATTGGATCATACATATCTATATTCTTATTTTAAACTGTCCATTGTAACTCTATATTGAATTGTCTTTACAGTTCAATAACCACCGATAACTTCTGGAATTACATATTACACTATGATAAATGTTACCCATCTATTAATATAATTTTAAATAACCTTCACTTTTGTTTTGCCTTCCGTCTCCAATTCGCCATCGTTTGCACACCACTTTGTCTCTGTTATCTTTGTCAGTTCGGCGTCTTCTAATTTTAGAAAAATTTCCCAACTAATCACATTTATTCTAGCTTCTGTGTCTAACAGACATTCCCATCGATACTCCCTGGATTTCAATCGCCATATTAGGTTATCCCTATTATGTATTGTATCTAATAACTGTTGGTTATCCACCATCTATTGCTATTATTTCTATATTTTTATTTTACGTATTTCCTTTGAATTCACTTTCGCTAGTCAGACCCTTTTTCAAAGATTTGTTTATTTTGTATACTGTGCGCCTGTCTTCTTCGTTTATGATACTTTCCTCCTTATATCTTCTTTTATAATAGATAATACACTGCTTATAATATAATAATCTATATTTTGGGAGTGCATCCAGCTGTATAATATAAGTTATCGACTACCTTAACTTATGTCGAGGCTTTGCCTTTTGAGTAATCACGTTATCTTGTATTTATCTCTTGGAATAATCTCCTTCTACATTTGCTATGTATCTTCCATTCGTATCAGCTCGGCTAGGTAAAAATTCAAGGCGTCACACATATATAATGCTGGTTGCGAACATTTTTGTGGATGGCTTGAACTTATGAAGGGTATTTATATGAGTGAAAACATGGCATATTCAATATGCGTACGTGAAAATGTTAATCTAGTTTTTGAATTGTAAAAAGGAATTTGACAAAATTGAAAAAAAGACAGAATTAAATTTTAAATTCAAGAAAATCAAAACAAATCGAAAATAGAATAATCTTAATTATTGCAGAAATTAAATTTCTATTTTTTCCAAAACGTTTTGGGGCAACAATTAAAATACATTCATAGATATGGCGTGTCTAAAATGAAAACAGTCCAATATTCCTCATCTATTTCTACTCAATGCCGCTTGCTTTTAATTTTGGGAAAATAGAGCAGATGTTCTTGTTTAAAAATCGCATTATTACTGCCTGCCTGGATTTTATAAAATAAATTTTTTTATATTTATACTTTTGTTTATATTTATACTTTATTATATTTAATAAAAAATAGAAATAAAGAATAGAAATAACTATATTTTTCAAATTCCCATTAATTTTCCATTCTTTCTGGATTTGGTTGCTTTCATTTATTAATTATCATTTGGTTTTGAAATTCATTTTTTCTCAACCAAAGGGGACGATTTTTCTTATAAGACTTTTTGATTGTGCCTGTATAGTAGACACTAATGAACCGAATAGGTCGAATATCCTCTCAAACGAATACAATTTGGGCTAATAACTTTTGGCAAATATATTTTAGTTTTTAATGAATTAAGGGGTCTCGAGCTTCAATGGCTCATATTTTATAATACAAAAGATTGCTGTGATCCAGTTGTAATGAGATATTTGATTGCCCTAATCCTAATTATGATATTCTGGCTTTGGATTTTCAGCTTTGGCGTTATTAATTTAGCGGTTTTAGACGGGATTATAAAAAGATTTATATAAAGATATTGCCAAATGAAAGCAAAATGTATCATTATTATTTGAAGAATAGAATTATATTACATAACAATACACTCGAATGAAGTGGTTCAAGAATGTTTGAGGAAGAATATAATATATTTTTGTCGGTACGTGACATTTTGGCGCCGCCGTTTTGGTGCGACCGTTTTGGCGCGACTGTTTTGGCGCCATTTAAAAATAACGTCATGTTTAATTTAACATTTATAAATAATTTTTTGAAAAAAAATTATAAATATTTATCTATCAGCTTTATTACTGCATAATAGCCGTAACACAACAACCGGAAATAAAAAAAATGAAAAGACAACATAAGCAAAATAAATTAAGAAAAAAAGCTAAAGTGTTCATAATATTATGTTCAAAACAAAACAAAAACTCTGTGAACATACTTTACTTTACAATAAATGCAAAATAAATATATTGCAAAACGTTTAAAGAATCCTGTCATCCAATATTTTACTTGCGCATAATTTCTTGATGGATTAGGCCTAATAAACACGGACTTTCGGAAAACTTATATATTAGGCAAAAGGTTAAATATTCTATATGTTTTGCTAAATTTTTATAAGTTGACTATTTTGTAATTTCTAAAAGTAAAAACGCCACAGAGTCCCTTAATTTTACAAACTTTTTAACGATTGTTAGACTGAAATACAATACACATATATAGTCCGTCGTATTTTAGCTGCAAGAACGCTTGTTTACCCTATTTATTAGTTAATCGTTGGAATTCGTTATTTAAACATAGAAAAAGAACCAACCAAAAGACTTTTTTTCACATATAAACTTCATTAAATTACATTTATTCTCCGTGTTTTTACCGTTCAACCGGAAAGAATAATATTCCACCAAATACTCATAGGTTGTGTTCTTCCCATCCAGCTCAAATATCTCATTAAAATTGTAAATATATATTGGCGTTGTTCAAATTTTTTAATTCTTAATTAATTACATATTGTTACTTATAAACGATACCATCCACATTAAATCTTGTTTTCAGTCATGAACTATCCTTTTCTGCCATTTATTTCGATATTTATATTTAAATAAGTTTCATTGTCTTTTGTATAACGGTTTACCATATGGCGTAAGTTGTATGACGTCTTGTTTTCTGGTAAAACTGATTTGCTGTGTCACGAAATGATGGAAGTCTAAAAAGTGTGTCACAAGTATGAAAAGGTTGGAAAGCACTGGTCTAATATATGATTTGCAATATATGGTTGCAATTGATTGTAGAAACGAAATTTTGCAAAATGTAAGTGCAACTATTGATATTGTAAAGAGTAATATCAGTAGTTTAATTTTTGATTTAAAAATATATTAGAGAAAAGTGGAGTGACATTTTAACTGAATGAAAATTTGTTGCCGAGAATTTTAAAATCAATTCTAACCTAGATCCATCTGGTAAAAGGTTCGCATATGGAATTGGTGATGACTATAATGATACTGAAATGTTGAGTGAAAATTAGTTAAAAGCTTCAGGTGGTTTACAAAATTTGAGATTTTTTTATCAGAAATTTAACTTGGTAGTATCGAGCTATTAATGCAATATACGGTTCATTCGGATTTCTGTGGAATTACCTAAAAATTGATGTTGACAATTTAATACATAATGGCAATGACCTATGTAATAAATATACTTTTGATATCGTCAAAGAAATTTCATTATAAGAAGTTTTTTTCAAATGTCACCACTGATTTCTTTTCAATTGACATTGTATTTATTAAAAAGCTTGACTAATTGAGTCAGTAAATATATCGATGTTTTTGATATTCGCGAATTTTCGGCACTGCCTTTTTCAAGTGAATCATTTGTTGGGTCATTGGGTAGTTGGTGAAATTTAAATTTAATGAATTATTTCTCTGACTCCAAGCGTGCCTTTCATTGACCCACAGATAACAATTAACACTGGAAACTTTATTGAATATCACAAATATTTTTACAATGATACAATTGGCTCAACAAGCTAACTACCGATTATACAATGCTTATTACAACACTATGGTGACCTTGATCTGACAAATCTCCCACAACTGAGGAGTATAACAATTGGTAATTTAACTGGTTGTTTTCTAGTTTGACTTGGATTTACTCGCCGAACTTTACTCTGTTAATAACTGAATAAGCTCCTGCTGCTTATCCCTTTATTTCTGCTTTTCTCTTTAAGTTTCTCTGCTTCAACTCTCTTCAAATTCTCCAAATAAATGCCGTCGTATTATCTCAATTATTCTATCCGATGTCGCAATATTATGTCTCAAACTTAAGTCGCAACTCTGTTTCACAATATTCCACAATATTCTGACGCAAATGTTTTCTCACAAATATTCTCCTTTAACTGTTCTGTCGTAAATATTTTTCTTCAACTGTTCCTTTCTTAACTGTTCTGTCTGCTTCTACTGTGCTTCATCCTTTCATACCTCGTCACTTTGTGGAATTTCAGTTTATCTTTAATTTCCCATTTTTCCTCCAACATAATATAACAGCTTTTCCCTGTAATATAGTTATCTTTGACAGCTGTCAAGAAATTCTCTATTTTTTCCTTTTTGCCGCTCCGGCCTGTTTTCTTTTCGTTCCCGTTATCTCTGACAAGCTGTTGAGATAAGTATATTATTGTTGTTTCTGTTTTTCTTTTCCTTTTGTACGAATTAATTAGTAATGACCTTTATTCTAACTCCTTGATTGCTTTCTTTGGTTCGTATCATCTTTCTCATTTCTTGTTTCTTTTTACTTTCGTTTTCTTTGCCGAGTTCCCATAGATCGTCTCGTTTGTTTATTTATTTATTCGTAAATTTGTTATTTAGGTATCCTCAACACATTTAAAAAGTATTTCTCTACGAACTCTTTTGAGTATCCAAGTTGCGTACATAGTGTTGGGCTTGAACCGGTAATTGAGAGTTGTTTCAATGAATCGGAAATACATAACATAAAAATCGCATCAAGTTGGACTAAAATCCATGGTCATACACCAAATAATACAAAATAAAATACATAACACAGTGAGGATAAATAAAACACGTATAATAAAATGAAGGAAAACAAGAAGCTCCAACCACCAACACGGTTAGGAGAAATATCGCATTCCAAAAATCTAACAACTGGAAAATAAAATTATAATGAATAAAATAATCGATAATAAATTAATTAATAATATGAAAATGTTTTAAATAAATAAATTTAAAAATTGAAACTAAAATATATAGTAAACTGATAAAATGATAAAAAAGTAAAAATGAAAGTAGTAAAATTAGGTAAATTATAAAATTTATAAAACTAAAACGTAAAAATTAGTAAAAATTAAAAAAAATCTTTGATTAATTAGACTAATTGAATTAAAAATAAATAATTGCACACACTCATACATGGATGCAAAAGTAAATAAAAATTTCTAGCATTCTAATTGGATATAGTAGTAGAGAATGTGTATGCGTACAAAAAATCAGTATAAATAATGATTGAAAACTCAGTCTAACTATTGGTTTTAACTGGAAAATTCATTTAAAAACAAACTTCAACTTCAAATAGTCACTTAACTTCACAGAACAAATTCATTCAGGCAGCTCTCAGTTTTCAGTTTTATGACATTTTGCTAAGTTAGATTTGATTTTTGTAATTTAATGTAATGTTTAACTCTATGTAACATATAATTGTTGTATTGTTATGAGTTAATAAAATGTTATAGTAAATTTAGTATGGTTAATTTTCTTGCTTGTTATCCTCATTTTGTTTTGGTCATTTCTAATATTTATTTCAAAGTAAATTTCTAGTAATTCTTTGTTTACATGAATATTATTTAATTTGGTATTTATGAACCTTTTTACAATTTTGGATGCTCTCCAGCTTGGAATATGCCTGTAAACCATTGGCCGAAAAACTGATGGACAGTAGACGGTTGACCAGTTTGGAGCATCAATTACAATGAATGGACAACGAACAATTTACTTTTATGTATTCATTTCGTATGATTTCTTGGATGCCCTCCAGCTTGGGATAAGTTTGTAAACCATCGACCGAAAGACTGATGGACAGCAGATGGTTGACAATGAGAAATAGTTTTAGCAATAGAGCTCACCTGCTTATTGTTTTTCAACCATTGTGTACAGTACCAACATGGTTGTCACCATGGGTACACAAATGGCATAAGAATAATAGTCGTGAAGGTGTTTAGGAAGGAGTCAGGTTAACATCTATAAATACCCCTGACACATAAAAAAAATTAAAATGACACACCCCTAAGCGACCAACAATAAGGAAACTCATAGAACATTCCGAAGAAGACTCAATGAACACATCAAAAACAAAACCAATAATTATCACGAATACTGGAAAAAGTACACAAATCAGCACTACTTTTACGGGAAACAAAATGCCAAAAAAACAAAAGATGCGTTCAAAAATACATTACATAGATTAGCCACAGAAACCGTTTTTAGCAAAAAAGATAAACCCTTCATCAACATTCGACTAACTTAAATTTCGGGGACATTTCAAAAACTTTAAAATTTAAATCAAATATCTTAAAACTTAATATCATTTTAAATTAAAAATTAAAAATTAAAAATTAAAATTAAAATTGACCAATATATTATAAAATAAAAAATAAAATTATATTTTCAAAAATTAATTAATAATGATCAAATTCACTTGAAAAGGGCAGTGCATAGAAAACATCGATATATTTACTGATTCATAGTCAAGCTTTTTAATGAATACAAAGAAATTTCAGATGAAATAATTCATTTGAAAATCATCCAATAAGCCACATTTGGTGAAAATCTTCTGTTTCCTTTAAATTTATTGAAAAAAATTAAAGAAATGCGAATAGAAATAATATTTCCCAATTTTTGATTTGTATTAAAAATGTTTAGCATTCTATTTGTCACTGTTGTTCAAACGGATCGATTATTTTGCATCTTTGCGAGAGTGAAAAATGTATGGAGATCTACTAAGTGCCGAAATTGTTTAAATAGTTTTGGCACTTTGGTTATCGAGGCCATGTTTATCAAGACATTAAATTTTGACAACATTTGCAAATAAGAAAACTGGAAAAGTTATATTAAAAAATGAAAATAAGAAAATAACATTTATTAGGATTCTCATCCGTTACAACATTAATATCTGTTTCCAAATCACCAAATAATTCCATAAATTCTATTTAATAAATTATACACTCAAAAACTTCTCTTTTCTTTTGTTTGTTATTTACACAAATTTCTTATCTTTCTTTTAAAATATTTTTCAATAAAAATATGTTTTAAATTTAACAAAATTTCTAATTAAATATTTAAGAATCTTACAACTTCCTCATAAAATTTATTTTATAAACCATACAAAAAATGTTTAAATCTACTTTTATCCACTTTATCAAATGTTGAAGAGAAAGTAGTTTGTAAACCAATGTCAATGGGCGTTTTTTTCTATAATAGTGTTTCTTAACTCCTTTTATAATTAATTTAACGGTACGCCACTGCGGTACGGAATGTTTGAATGTTCAAATTGTAAAACGAAACAAAAATAAAAAACATCAATTATGACAAAATATTTAATTTTATTATGTAGATATTTTAAAATCATCAACAATTTATTAATGTGAATGCTGTTGCTTTTTTTCTTAATTATTAAATTGAATTGTGGGATTCTTTTTGACAAAGCAACGCGCAAATCATGTTGGTCATTCAAACGATTTAGATTTTTGTCTTGATATTTACAAGTGTGGAAAACCTGCTTTGTAGAGATAAACAGTGAGAAATTGAATTATAGCTTCCATAACGCGTCCTACAAACAAAGGGTAGGCTTTTCTCACAGAAAACCAGAACTCTGTAATCATGTAATACATGTTTTTTTGGATAATTAACATTGTAAAAATATATTGGCTAGAGACATAAATGGGTTAATTGGGAAAAAGATTTTAAATTCATCCTATTGAAAAATTTGAAAAATAATTATAGTCTATTCTATTCTATAGACTATTCCAAATCAATTATATAACTTACTTATATAATAATTACAAGTATTCCCACCGGTAAAAATACTGGAGATAAATATAATGATAATATTATATTTCGAAATTTTCAAGAGTAAAAAATTTTTTAAAAATTTCATTTAATTCCCCCCTTTTATTTTTAATTCAACGCAAATATTAATTAAAAATTATTTTCAATGAAAACTTTCCTATGGTAAAAATATGTAATTTTTAATTGATTTTTTGGATTAATTTTCATTTGGTAAAATAAAATCAATTAAAAATCTAATTTTCCTAATTGATTTTATAGTTAATTAATTGATTTACTTTAATCAATTTAATTTCATGCAAACTGGAAAACGTGATTATAAACAAAATTTTTCTTTGATTTAAACTATTATTGTTGTGAGCGTTTAGAAAATATTTTCTATGTAATTTTTTGGGAAATTGGTTGAATATTTTTAAATATCTCAAAAGAAAATCACAACCACAAAGGAAAAATATAAATTATTTAAAAATGTGAACAAGGAAGGTATTCTATACAAATTAGGATTAGACATCTGTGATCTGGGCAATAACTAAGAGTTACTAAGGTTACAGTCAGGTATATTATCAGATTCTTTCTGAAAATTATTAGAGAAAATGGTCAATATTATGGCATAAGTGTACTATAGTCAGGCTCGATCACAAACGGGAGAAGATGGGGCTAATTCCGTGGCCTAGATGTTATAAGTTATATATATATATATATATATATATATATATATATATATATATATATATATATATATATACCCATACCTCGCTATACGGCCGCTCTTTATACGGCATCTCGCTATTACGGCCCTATTACGCTATTACGCTATCTACATGTTGCCAATCTTAGCCAAGCGCAATCTCGATACACAC
>CAUHTR010006875.1:0-13819 GCA_959609185.1 Schmidtea polychroa | reverse complement strand
GATAAAAAATTTAAATAATTATAATTCTAATCTTTCAAAAATATAGATTTAAAAAATCCTTAAAATTTTGACATAGGTCCACAGGCCAGTTATTAGGCCGCTAATTGAATGGCAATGGTTTATATTTTAATAAATAATCGCGATGTCGATACATTATACAAATATTATACACATAATAAAAAATAACCAACTCATAATTTATCGCATTTTATCTGATTTATTCATTTACACTTAAATTAATTTTCGACGGATTTTTGGAAATTCCTTTCGATTTCGATACCGAACTATTTGGAATCGTATTGATTAATGTCAACAAAATTTTAATTAATTAATACTAGCAAATACACTAATACTATGTAAAGATACTAAGTTGTATCAGTAACTAAATATTTAAAATTCTGTGGTCCAAAACGCTTATTTATTTATTTATCTTTATTCAAATTACCAAAATAAAATAATTTCTATTGGGAAAACGAAATAAAATTATTTTTATCTCTGTATTTTGATCCTCTACTTACAAATATTAAATAGTATAAAGACGAAATCTTTAATTATGAATTGTCAGCGGATTTATAATTAAATGTTGAGCGGTCTTTAAACCTTTCATTTATTTTTATTACGAGGGATTATTTATAAATACTTTATTTACTTATTTTTACACATATAAAGACTTTCAAAATGAACATATAATCATAATGATGCGTGGTCAAGGACTTGCATCCATTTGTGGTGAGAGAGTTCAACATTAATTGAAGATGCTTCTTCGCACTCGTTCAGAGTTGACTTTTTTATACTATGTAGTCGGGGACTAGTTTTTGTGACGACGATTGCTTGACTAGACGCTTGCATATGTCATAGTAGCCAGATATAAATATCGAAGTTCTTTCTAGAATTTTAAAGTTCTTTCAGAATTGGTATCGATTACAAGGAAATGACTTTCGAATTTACTGAAAAATTGGAGGCATTCATATATTTTATTTGCTCTCATAGAATCTGGTTCATCAGTAAGATCTGTTACCTAATTTATAATTTTATTATCACATGTGGTTTCATCTACAAGCATTTCGACAATATCATTTTAAGTATTAAAACTTTCGTCTCCGATTTCATATGGTTGGGAAACGATTTCTGGTGATAACAATGACGTTTTTTTGGTTGCTTCATATTAATGATACATGCTGCCCACGTTGCTTTCCAATTACTGTATCAGTGTGATATAGGCAGTCCACGAAAAGCAACGTATATGACCCAACCTCATTTTAACGCGCATGTGTAGATTAGCAACATCACGATAAGACTTTGCTAAATTAAGATATTGAATTTTATGACAAAAGCACTGGTGAAGATGGAAGAAGCATCCTTTTAGTTGGTCTTCCTGGAATACGACGTAATTGGGTTATCTTACAATCGCGTCAGGAAATTTAACTTTGTGTTTAGGTCTACGCTGTTTTCACATTTAAGCTGTGTACTTTTATCGGGTTACCAGTATAATACATCTGTAATGTAATTGGCTAATGAAATATACACATATATGATGTGACGATGAATTAAGATAAGATAAGACATTCAAGCGGCAAAATAATCTTTAAATTTCTTACTTTTTATTAATTTTTATTCATATTAGGTATTTTGATGAACATTTGTTTGTCATATAGAGTCGACTCAATAATACGACTTTCTTTAACCTGTCTTTCCCTTCGACCGATTTTTCTATAAAATTATTTTTTATGAAAGATTTTTATTAAAAATCATAAAATTTCTATTTCTATTTTATTTAATTAATTAATTTTGTTCAATTATTCAATTAATATATCTAAAATTTAAGAGAAACTAGAAAGAAATTGATGTAGAAAGAAAGACAATTAAAGAATGGTGATCAAATAAATAATCTTTGACTACGTTTTATGATTAATACTGAATCAAAAACGGTAATTATAAAAAGATGTAGAGCTAAGAAGCCTAAAACCGAATTTCTTGACAAAGCTTTGTGACCATAGTTTGTGCAGGAAATGCAAAGAGGCCGTCCATTAAGTGAAATTATAATAAAAAAAAGACTCAACTTACACAAAAAAGTGGAGAGTATAAACGATTTTTCAAATATATCATTTACGTGAAACTGTAGATGAAACTGACATCAATTATAAAATATTACAAATGAAGACATCTGCAACTGGGAAAGAATAACTGCTGCATAATCTGAAAATGCTATTGGAGAACACAAACTCCCATGTTCATAGTTTTCATATATGCCAATACATGAGCTTTCAAAAACATCAATATCAACATCAAAAATCTGCATGAATGAATGGTTTATTGTTCAATGATTTGACTAACTTTCATTTTTTAAGGTCCTAACGTGATTGGATTACCGAGAATTTACTGTGGCGCATAAAAAATCACACAAAAAACTGCATAAAAATAAGTTGGAGTCAGTAGTGTAACTATGGGCCCGTAACTGTGGCGGAGCCAAGCAAAAGGGGCCTATTTTCAAGCCTGAAAAAGTGAAATATTTTAATTAATAAATGCACAGAAGAAAGCTGGAAATTAAAACTCCTTGTAAACTCATAATAATCCTTATAAAATCAATAAATCATGCAGGCAGACAGATGATGTAGAATATTATTATTGACGCGCGGTCGGCGCATATTTTTTAGGCTTTGTTTTATGCTAGTGAGCAGTTACTCAGACTCGAAGCCTTCGATATTAATGATAAAATAAAATAACAAAAATTAAAATCATTAAAATTTATTTCTCTAAAGTGATTTGATAATTAAAAACATAAAATTATTGTCTTTCAGATTGTCATTGGCTGTATTGGGGGCCATTTTGAAAATCTTGCAGGGCCCCTGAATTCGAAGTTACGCCGCTGGTTGGAGTGTAAATGAAATGTTAAAAGAAAAGAAAACCATATCAAAGATGAACAAAAATATGAATATTATTATTTACCAGGTTGGAATGATGCAACTGATGAATAAATATTGTATGAAGATTTCTAAGTTTAAACTTCTTCCTTCAATATTATTTATATATGATAGGTTTTATAAATAATAAAATTTACATATATCTATTGAGACTGTGTATCTATTTTTAATTGACGCAAAAACGGGGGAAATAAATTAACAAGATAATTGAAAGTTGCTTTTATATAAATAATTAATAATAATCCTAAATTGGGAGTAGACGACAGTTAGATCATAAATTGATGTTAAAAGTCCCAATTAAGTAATAAATAATAATGCAACAAACAAAAATAAATCAAAATTCAGTCTAATAATAATTATGAACAGAAATTATTTTATTACAACCGTTCTATTTAAGGCCGATTTGGACATTAATTAAGGTCCGTCCATGTGTTGAACACATAAAAGGGGGGGGGAATGTTCAACATATTGTTGGTGTTGTATAGATTGATCATAAAGTATACAAAGCAATTAAAAATCAAAAATAAATTTAAATGTGAAAAATCGAAAAATCAATATTTCTTGGGAGAAAATTGCTAATAATAAATATAATGATTTGAATTTAATGGCGGGTCACTAGATAACGCTATTTTAAAAATACAAACTTATTAATTAATAGTGTGGAATATTTATGAGGATAGTGATCATGTCAGTAGGAAAACAAAATTGATGGGCTTGGCACTAATCAGTCAAGCAGAATGAAAATAATTGAAGTATTGGCATTTTAGCGGCAGTGAAATTAAATTGTTTGTTTGTTTGATATTTGATTAATGTCGATTGCACCAATATTGAACAGTAAATTTAGTTGAAATTGTCTGTGACCAAAGAAAAATCAGAAATTAAACTGTGATTCAAGGGATTAAAGTAATTAAAGAAATTAAAGAAACGTTATTACCGTATTTCAGCGTGTATAACCCACTCGTTACACATAAGTTTTTGTTTTTTAGTTTTGAAGGCCAAAATGTGGATAAAATTTTAGAAAAAAGCAGTTTTAAATATTTTTTTATTTAAAAATTAAAATTTTATTTAAACTTATTGTTTTTAACAAAATTAAAATGTATTATATTTCTTCCATTTCAGAATTATCACTACTTGAAAATCAACCGAAATCAGAGTTTGCATTACTGAATATGACATTTCAGGAAAATCAAATTCATTGACAATTACATTTTTTTTCAATTGTTAAATTTTCTGAATTATTTTTTTCAATTATTCCCTCTTTTAAAAAACATTGATGATTGTTTCTGATTTGACAGCTTTCCGTGCTGTTTCTACAAATTGACAAACAACACCATAACTTGCACGTTTTTGTTTTTATGATTTTGTGAAAAAATGTATCCCATTGTCTATTCATTTCCCCATTTTTGAATACATCGTTAACTGTGAGATCAAGTTGTTGAAGTTTACATGTTTCAAGAACGTGTTTTAATTCAAAATTCATAACATTAAAAAAGAAAATCGTTACATAAAAGCACGTTTCAGTGTAAAAAAGTGTATTTTTTTTCGAAATAATAAAAAATTCGTTTAAAAAAATGCGAATTATAGATACTATTTTTTAATTGTTAAACTTTTTCAGTGTGGTTATCCACGCTAAAATACGGTAATAATTGAATCATAGTATAAATTTTCAATGGACCAAATTATTGTAAGGAAACAACTTTTCAAGAGTGTAATTTATATTGTTGGATTCTAAATTTTTGGATTCTAAAATGACACTTGGAATTACAAAGAATATTATTTCTAAAACAAAAACATTTTTGTTGACACACTGGGTTTTACACGAACATTTTTAAAATCCCTGACCAATACCTAAACTTTGAGCTGTAGCAACCGAACGAAGCGAGATATATGATATAGATTATTTTTAGGGTTGCCAGATTTTCACCAAGACAAACCAGGACGTCTGGCAACCCTAGTAACTATATAAAAAATTAAAATAATAAACCAAGTATAAATATAAAAATCAATAAACTCACATATTTTAAAATAATTTAATAGCTTTAAATATTGTAAATAAAAAAGTAACTTTCCCATGACGGCCACAGATTAAATTAAACAAAAACAAAACTTAACCATCTGTCATTCATAACAAAACAAACCCATCGAACAAGAAAGCTAATTCGAAAAATAGAAAAAGTGTGATAAATAAACGAAACTTTGGAGGCAGTTGTCCTCCAAAATTTTTAATTTTGTTTTCAATATTTCAATGCAAAAAACCCGGGACAATTGAGCGTCCCGAAGACCTCTTTCGGGACAATGATCTCAAAACCGGGACGTATGGCAACCCTAATTATTTTACACTTTAACGGGCTGCAGATCGTTATTCTATGAAATAACTAGTTAAACCATGAAATACAAAAGAGTTTTACACTTTATATATAAAATAAATAATTAAAGGTTAATATAGATTTGGTCAAGTTGGAATTTATGAAAGTGGTATAACTTTTTGTGGCGAGGTATGGCGAATGAACAGAATTGGTGTTAAAAGTGAACTGAAATTGCGTGACGTCGAGTTAATTGAGTGCAATCAGTAGTTGCAATTAAAAGTGTCCAGTTATCCTAGATTCTAACTGTAAATTTTTTATTATTTAACAACATATTGAAGTATGAGAAAGTGGATAACAAAAATTTGAAAAATTACTAGTCACTTCTTAATGAAAATATTCATACAGATTATTAAAATTTGGAAAATGATCTTATTTTCATATAAATTTATAACTAATATAATTTTGATAGTAATTGACGTAATAATTAAAATCAATAATACTTTATAAAGAAATTATATAATATGAGCATTTAAGCATTCATTTATAATTTAATACATAGACATCTTGTGAAAATATAAAAAAATATTTAAAAAGAAATTACCAAGTCCAAAATTATAATTAATATATTAAAACAAATTCCAAATCGATAATCAAATTATGACTTTTTGTTATTTCAATGCATTTCGCCACGTTAATAAAAGATATCCTCTTTTATTATTTGAATCCGGATCAACTGTATCAATAGCTCGAAACATTTCATTCACACCAACCCAATACGACGGCATGTATGTATCAGCAATCAAAATTTTTTCACTACTCTTCTCATAGGCCGATATTGGAGAAAAATGTCCAAAAGGCAACCATTCATCACATATCGAATTCAGTAAGTAATTAACAATAATAATTGTTTGACAACTGGAAATATTATTGCATCAATAAATATTCACAATAAAACGGAAATATTTATAATTTCCAATTATTAAAGATTATTATATAAATAAGAAATTTATATATATATATATATAATTTTTGTAATAATGGCAAAAAAAATTTATGCAAAATTTCATTGCAATGAATAAAATGTTCATTTTATAATTGGAATTTTAAGTAAAACTAATATTACAAATCAATTACATAACACTGTAATGTATATTTATTGGGTGGGGCAACATTAAATTTGATAAATTTAGATATATTTCATACTAATTTCATGAAAAGTTGTAAAAATTAACAAATTGATTATTGTACGAAATTTTGTGATGCAAATTTTGTTCATTTGAAATTATTATTATAAAAAACTAAATTTACGAGGATTTAACAGATTGAACAATATCGAATTTGAATTGATCTATTGTCATTGATTCTGTAAATAGTTTTATCTCCACTCGTATGTTATTCCCAAACGTATTATTAATTAAATCAAATAATTCGTTTATATTTATGCCTCTTTCGGGTATTACAGGTTTTAATTCATAAAATTTTGATGTGAACACTTCTTCATCCATATGGCAATTTACTTTCTAAAGAACACCTCTAATAATTTAAATTATGCTTCATCTAAATTATAAAAAAATTACTTCTGTATTATTTTCCAGGTACCAAGCATTTGAAATGGCCGACAACGATGATATTCCACATGTATATTCAGTTAATTGACGCTTTATCGTTTTATTTAGATTATTAAGACAATAATTGTCGTATAAAGATTTTTTCAAAATCTCTTCTCCTTCTTTTGAATTCAATTCAATGAATTTCAGCATTTGTTAATTTTAACGTGGAAGCCTTACTGTAAATCATTTTAAAGATTAAATTTCAATGTGTAAATAACCTATATTCAATTTAACGCTAAGCTAAATTAATTATATAGTTCGATTTTTGTTTTGTAAATTTATATAATTTTTATTCGGATTTATATTATTACAAAATTTACATATTAATATATAAAAATAAATTTTAGTGTTACATTTTATTAACGAAGTGGTTTAAAAACAGTGTTAACTGTTATGACTTTTATTATGTATTTTGTTATGAAATCCAGTGGTCTCAAACCTTTTGTGGTCAAAGATTACTTTTTATATTTAAATTACAGTTACCAGGCGTCCCGGATTTAAATCGTATGTCCTGCATTGAAAATTGTCCCTGAAAGTGTCCCGTATTGCACATCTTACCTTATTATTGCTATCTATTTGTAAAGTAACTTTTCCAATTAAATAACACTGCTTTGGTTTAACTGGCAACAAATATTTAAATTCAAAAATTCAAATGTTTCAATTCAAGTATGTCATGAGTTTCTCGATTAGCTCGGGTGGTAATATACACATTCTTCTAGCGAAGAAATAAAAATAGTGTTCTTGTCATAGTATTCCACAATGTGTATTCGTGCATAGGTTTAGTATAAAGTGACTAGACGTCCCAGATTATGCGGTTTTAATTTGAAAATGTCCCGCACCCAAACAAAAAATATTTGGTCACTTTAATTTAAATTTAACCCAAGATTTACTAGTAAAAAGTAATCAGTAGTGGTCATTGAGAGATTAATTTGACTAGTTGGACTTGCATACTGTTCAGAAATGCTCCATAATCTG
Organism: Schmidtea polychroa; assembly: GCA_959609185.1. Taxonomy (NCBI): domain Eukaryota; kingdom Metazoa; phylum Platyhelminthes; order Tricladida; family Dugesiidae; genus Schmidtea; species Schmidtea polychroa. Next base: position 6,007 of record CAUHTR010006875.1, on the reverse strand, counting down.
GGATCAATATTAGTGTTGAGATTACAAACTCAATTTTGATCACTTATATAATTAAATAACTATAACACTGATTAAAAAATTTATTAATTCAAATAAAATGTTTTAACAGATGAAATTACATTAACCAAAAGGTTTTATACACCAGAAACTACTCAAATACATTTTCTATAATATAAGAAAAAATCAATAATCTTACGTTATAGAAACATACATACTTACTTAGATTTCACGCTGATGTTCTCATTGATAGTGCATTTAGATACGCCTTACACTATCGAAATTTAAAAAGTGGTAAAAAATTAAATACTGCACACAAACACAACACATACTAAAATACACATGCAAACTTTCGATATATATAGAGATACGTTTCTATAACGCACACTTTTTCGCGCTATAACGGGTCTGTTTAAGGAAGGTTGCAATTGCTTATAATTACAATGGTAACAAAAGATGTAATGGTACAACTCGTACGCAACAAATATCGCGTATTGCACAAAACAGGGTAAGTTAAATATGTAAGTATATTTAAATACTCTCAATAAATATTTCATGATTTTGAACTTTATTGTTTTTTGCTTACAGTAAGCGTCCTGTCCCTTTTCTTTTAGGACTGCACCCTCTTTTAGGACTCGTTTTTTTCAAAAATATTGATTTACAGTTTTAAAAAAGTTGAGAACCACTGGTGTACACACTAACCACCATTATCGAAATTGTATCTAAGTGGTTTCTGGTGGTTTAAAAATAACTTTGTTCAAATCCGGTTGCCAAAGATATGCTATTTTTTGTATGCTTTAGTTTAATTTCTGATTTTTACACTTAGAAACCTAAGATACAAAATGTTGTTGGTATTTATTGCAGCACTTGGAGGATGATGATGGCTTAGTTTTATGTTAATTTATTTTTAACCATTTTATGTCCTTTCTGTGGGCTTAATAAAATTTTATATTTTATTAAAGTTTTCTTTACTTTAATCATTACGATTATTACTACTATCATTGCTATTATTATCATCATTATAATCTATTATTATTATTTTTTTAATTTGTAAAGAACTTTCTTTATTGATTGATTATTTATTAATTTATTTCCCACTTTTAGTGGACGGAATCAATATGTTTTGCACCTGTTTGTGCTTAGGTGAATTTAAGCTCAATGTGGGTTTATTTTTATTTTATGTTTTCATTTTTCTTTTATATGAAAAATCAGCATCAGTATGCGGCGTTATCCGCAGCTTTTCATAACCATATTGTGTATGCAGCTCCAGATACAGCGTCAGTGATGCAATTCGTCCTTGTAAGTTTTCCTTTATTGTTGTTATTAATATTGTTATTATATATATATATATATATATATATATATATATATATATATATATATATATATATATATATATATATATATTACAAATAATAATAATATTGTTATAATAATAATTATAATAATATCAAGGATTTTAAGATAATTTTTTTTCGAGAAAAATTTATTTGGAATTTTCTTTTTTTTCATGTTTATTAATAAATTAATATAAGGAGTATATGCCTGATATAATTAAAAATAGGTCAATATGAACAAAACAATAAAAATAAATGATATTAAAAATAAAAATAAGTCAATGGTGAATCATCATAAATTATCATCAAAATGTTACAATCATTTATACACAAAATTATAATAAAAGACCTACTTTGAAAATAAGACCTAGTCGATAGTTATGAAAAATAGGATTTAAAGATCAGAGTTAATAAATTAACATCAATATGATGTTATAATAAACTATTCAATCGAATACAAAAAGAAAATAATGAAGAAATCTAGAAACAAGAATCTTTCGGTTTTTCGTAAAGAAAATATTTTATACTTAATATTAGTTAGAAAATGGCGTGCTCAATATGATAAATTGCTTCAATATTCAAATAATGGAAGTAAAAAACGTGGCCTGAGATCAGGCAGAAATTCTCTTATTACAGAGCTGGAATGGGTTTGAGTGTTTGAATGGGTTGCTGAACGAAGAGAAAATACTACTTGTAATATGGCGAGCAGATGTACAAAGACATGCTCTTTCACTCGCATCGCAGATTGATATCGATTATTATAGGGCTTCTCAATGTTGGATTGGTAGTTTTTCAAAGTTTGGCACTGCAAAAATCGACAAATTTATTCAAATAGCAAGATGATGAAAATATCAAGCGTGCAATTGGGTTCAAATCATTCATTGATGACTCAGACAACGATTGGTTTCAAAGGAGCCTCTACGATTTAGGTTCCTTCGACGGGATATGAAAGTATGAGAGTTTGTGCTTGAAATTAGTTTAAATGGCAAAATTAAATTATCGCAAAAAGAAAAAAAGAGAATCGAATGTCTTTCAGGCATTTATTTCATTGAGATCGAAAGAGCTTGGTGCACCCAGGCTGTATTAAGAAAATGGGTTGATTTTGTTTTGCCTCCAGTATTTCGTAGTGGTAAAAATGGTATATTAATTTGGATTCAGCTAGCACTCATCATGCTAAATATATCAAACATTTTCTTTTAGAGAGAAAAATTGATCAAGTGGTGATACCATCTGGCATGACTGCTTATTGGCAGAGCGTTTGTATAGTCATCAATAAGCCTTTGAGAACAGAAATAATGAAAAAAATGCTCGTGAAACTTTATCAAACCAAGTTTAAATGAAATCATTGGTTGGGTAAAAAGATCTTGGGATAAAATTAATGATCTGTGTGTTTTAAATGCTTTAAAAGCTGGATTTTTGGATAAAAAACTTTTCATTCAGAAAAAGTGTAATAGCTAAGTATGAAAGATTTGGATCAATTATTTTGCAAGAGCTGGAATCCAAAAGTAATCAAGTGAGTAATAGTTATCCACTTAATCATGGGGATTTTCTAAAAGATGATGAAATGGCTGTTCTAGAATGAAATAATTTCTTTATTTTAATATTTATTAACAATTTTTTAATTTTCAATTTAATTTTTAAAAAATATAAGACCTATCTCGAAAGTAAGACCTAAATAGATTTTGTGAAGATTTTTCTGAAAAAAATTAATACAAGATCAATCTTTCATGGTAAATAAACACTGGTATTTTTATTAAAATAAATTGTCAAAATAAACTATCAATTAGATGAAATGTTATTGTTAAAATTAAGAATTGACTTCAACAGTAATTGCCAAATATATCGATAAATCTTTTCATCGCCAAAATTTTCAAAATTTCATCCAATATGACAAATACTGATTTATTTTATTACCTCAATCTTTTGCAAATTTTTCATTATCTAACAATCGAAAATGTCAGTACTAATGGAATCAAGTAAGTCCTGATACTTAGATTTCATTATTTTCATTTTGGAGAATACTGTCTCACAAAGATTCGTGAAGCTAAAATTCGATTTCACTTTCAATGTATACATCAGGAGTAGATATTTCTCTTTATTATAAGAAGCCTCAAATTTTCATATCATTGAACCTAATTTTGAGCTCTATATCAGTTTGTATTGTGAATATTTCCATATCTACATTGGTTGTCCTGGCGCGAGTGTGTGGGTCAATTTCTAGAGGTGGCTGATTCAACAATATTTCAATTTCCAATAACAATTTAGCCTTGCTGACATATAAGTATGTAAATATTTAATTAATAAATGAACTTTGTATACGTTTGTATATAAATTAATATATTTGTTCGTCCTATCCTACATGAAATATGAAAATTTTTGTATTTTCCCAAAATTAATTTGAACTAAATATGAGTGTCAGATACCCAGGACCGGTACTGCATACCTATATTATTACTTTGATCAGATTACTCTCTCTGAATACTATGGGTTTTCAATATATTTGCGAATGTTATATAATACAAATTATAAAATATTCGAGATCAACTAAACAAGGTATTTAAGCAATTGGATATAAGCAATTATCTCATGTGCAACTTTTAAAATTAGTTTTAGCCAGTGGTGTGATTCAAAATATTTAATAACCGGTTCGCACCCTCAAAAATTTGAGAACCGTATCGACCTCAACCAAAAAATTAAACTTCAATTTATTATTTAATTTCATAAATTATTTTAATTTAAAAGAATTCAATAAAAAAAGATAATAGAAACAGATATACCTATATTTCTTATATATATATATTGTAAGAATTTTTATTTCTTCCAATTTCACCACTGATTATTTTATCCATTGAATTAAAAAGAGAGCTTGAAGACTATAAATCAGTAATATATCGATGTTTGTTGATACTCACGAATTTTCGGCACTGCCTTTTTCAAATATATATTATAATGTGTTTAATATTATTGTAAATATTTCCAAATTTTTTTTTGTTAATAACCGGTAGAATAGAAACGGTTCGCGCGAACCGGTGCGAACCGGCTGAATCCCACCACTGGTTTTAGCCTATGTGTTCTCAATCTTTCATATTCTTATGTAATAAAGCAATAGCCATTGGTACTAATCTACGGAAAACTATTATTGTCATTTAGATCTTCAATTCAACATTTTATTTATTGAAAATTGTAAATATCCCAAAATTTGTAAACGGGACATGGATATTAATGAAATTAATAGGAAAAATGAAATTTATTAAAATTAGATTTTATTCAGTAAGCCATCCAGAAACCTAAAACCATTTTATTCTATTTAACTACTTACCACCACTGGATGTCATTTCAAACTTTAATTGTATTTACACATATTTAGTGACAAAGTGATAAAATGAGTCGCATTTAATATCAATTTAAAAATTTTATTTTATTCCGAAAACCAAAAACAATAAGATTCTAAATAATATTTTATAAATTTATCTAGCGAATTCTAATTAATTTTTATACATTATGGATGTTTTTCAAAAAAGTACAAAAATAATTAATTGAGGAATTTCAAAAACTAGTTTTCAGGGAGGAAGTAGAAACAGGATCACAAACTAAAAGATTTATATGAATATGATAATTTTAATTTGATTTATGGTTCCTAAGAGGCCTTAAATTAAAAATACAGACTAATTAATTAATATTGTATTTATTAAAAGAATTGACTATGAATCAATGAGATATCGATGTATTTTTTGATATTCACGAATTTTCGGCACAGCCTTTTTCAAGTGATTTTGATCATTATCTATTAATTTTAAGAATATAGGGAAAAAATAAATTCAAAGATAATATCTGATTATATCTTTGCAAACCATCTGACATGACCAGATCAATCCATCAAGTTTCATTATTATTGTAAATTTTATCAGGATCAAATTTCAGGACATGTTATCAAATTTTCACTTTCAGTGTTATTAGTTCCAGAACTTCTTTTTCGTCTTACGCTCTCTTAATTTTATTAACTTTCTGGCTTACCATCGCTCTAACCAGCCATCTTTAGCTTTAAACCTCATATGACTGAGTTCTTTTTACCAAATCTTGTGTGGATATGATCTCTTCCATTTTTTGTTTAACGCTCCCTCCTTTCTAATTGCTTACTTTTTAATCGTCTTACTTACTTTGTCTTGTTAGAAAGCCTAAAAATTAGTCATATTATATTCTATATGCTTTAAGCATATTTATAAAAGATCTATAAAATCTCAGATGAGTCCATTAAACGATATTAAGGAGGGTTAAAACATATAAAATATAACTTATCAATGAGTTATTTCTCAACTAATCTTTCTGAGGTAAAAGAAAAGAAATATTTCAATTGGAAAATGAAATAAAAATAAATTAACCATTTGGAATTCCATGCCTTTATTTACCAGTCTACGCGTCTGAATTGAAATTTCCACCTTTTCTACCTCCTTCATCCTTTTAAATGTGAATTTGGTTCCGGTTTCAGAAAGAGTTGGAATATCGAAAATTTCAATAATTTGATAATTTGGAGAGCAAACACAATTTCATTGAAGTAGAACTAAATATTGACCAAATCTGTTACTGAAATAGATCAAATATTTACAAAATAATAAAAACCCAAATCAAGATCAGGCGAATGAGACTTCTGACTCGTCGTGTTTAAAGTGAATTGA
>CAUHTR010006874.1:0-11428 GCA_959609185.1 Schmidtea polychroa | reverse complement strand
ATTATTTTTCAAAGTGATTTAATGAAATAAAATGACAAATTCGATTAAAAATTCCATAATTTGATTTTTATTATAATAAAAAATCACAATTGATATAACTTACGAGACATTTGGTTTAACACAAATTCAATCGGAACTTAACTGCAAGAATTTCAATGGCTGTCTAAATCAACTTTGTTCACTAAATAATACAAGTTTTTAGACAATGATTGTTTATATTAAATATTTTCAATCAATAAATTTTATACTGAATTAATTTTAATTTTTAACTATTTCATTTGATTAATTTTTCAGGGTTGTCAAGATAATGGAAAATTTCATAAATGTTTTTGTTATGATGGATACACTAAACATGATCACAAATGTGTACCAATTACTGCTGAAAAAGAAATATATTTGTTGTATTCTAGTTTCAATAGTATTTACAGTGTATCAATTTTTGATTTAAATCCTTTACATTATAAGACCAATGAAATTTTCAGAGGACAGGATGGTATCCTATCACTAGACGTCAAATTTGAAGTAAATGAAATGGTAAATTTATCCTTATTTCTTATTATAGAATTTTGTTTTGGATATATAATGTAATTTAAGCAGTCCGGAGTATTTTAGATATCCTATTCTCAATTAATTAGTTTTGAATTAAAAAGATTCATTAATGATATCACTATACTAATTTTGGCTCTATGTAACATCTTTATGTGTTATTTATTATTGTAAAATAGACGTTTCATCTGCAGATTTGGGTTTGACTAAATTTCAATTATACAAATATTGAAAAAATAAATATTCTTATGGAGAGGGAGGCATTATAATATCCTTGATCCAAAAAAATCGGAAAAATATTAAAGCAGTATATTTGTTTAAATGTCGAAAGGAACATGTTGGCTCTGATAAACTCGCTCTGGTATTGAGCACCATCTTCTTTCGAAGCATCAGCTAAAAGCCTTTGACTTGATTCCTCATATAGTAATAACTCATGTTCGGGGATAGCGGCAAGCATAAAGTCCGATTTATAGAGATTCGTGTCCAAATTTCCATGCGTCTGTTCCAGTTTTATTGTTCGAATATATAGAAATTCATATTTGGATAATGGATCAACTATCCGCTTAAAGTTAATCATTTCTGAGCCTTCAACTGATTTGAATTTATTCAACTTCATTTGATCAAGATTTAATTTCACATAAATACAAGGAATGAGTTAGTTTCATTGATTAATTTCGCTATTGATTCTGAATGTCCATATAACACTCTGTCATCTTCTAAACTCCATACAATTATAATATCATTTTCCATTTCGAAATTAATTAAACCGAATTAACAAAAATCTTTATTTTCAAACTTTACAGAAACTCACACTATTAAAACAAACTTGACAAATTCACATAAAAAATCAATCCAAAATTTTCAGCTAAATATATCAAAAACTCCGTTCAATCAAAATTCGATATAACTCGACAAAAATTACACTGATCGCGTCTGTGTGCGCATACAAACACAAACACCATCTCCGAATCCAACGCGCAATCCAAGACGCGAATTAACGTCAGGATTGACCAATATTATTGTGGTAGGGTTTGAAAGTGTGTATTTAGGTATTGAGATTGTTCAAGGATATGACTTACTGTGTTCAGCCAAAAGAGTCACTATCCTTTATACTTCTATAATAAGTATTCTGAAAGGCGTAGTGATTGAAGAACAAATGTCGGATGCGTGTGTGTTATTGAATTTTTTTTCTTCTGACACCAATTATGTTGTAGGGTTTGAAAGTGTGTATTTAGGTATTTGTGTGACGTGTGATGATATGTGATAAGAAGTTGAAGAGCCCGATATATATATATATATATATATATATATATATATTTTGATGATGTTTAAAACTATTTTAAACTTAATTTAGGTTATTTATTCAAGTCTCGTTGAAAAAGATAATGTAGTGCAAGTTGCTAAATTACAGAATTGGCCATTAAATATGGATAAATACTTACTTTCGAATTCTAAAAAATTGAATATGGAAATGAATTTAGAAAATCTATCAGTTTTTAGCACTGTAGTGGATCCAGCCAGAAATTTGCTTTTCTTTACCGACTACAATCATTCCTCTATTTTTGTTATGAATCTGACAAGTTTTGACAAAATGAAAATTGTCGACGAAGGTCAGAATTAATTAAATTAATTAAATTAATTTAACTTTAATTAACTTTAAAATTATTTAACTCTAATCAATAATCCTTTAACTAAGTAAGTATCATTTCAAATGAGTTGAAACACCCGAAGAAGTTTTATCTAAAACTAACAATAATTACTGTCAATAATGAATTTCACGTAATTGACTATGTAAATAATCTTACGATCCATAATTTGATGTTGTAATGTTGTAATGTTGTATTGGAATATTTGATTTCCGTGCCCCCCTATTGTGTTATGTCAGGCAGGGTGAACCTTTTTGGGTTCGCGTGTAAAAAACCCTCAAAAAATTTATTCCTCGATTGTGTGGCGTACCTAAGGAGTAAAATATTTATTTTTAATTTTATTTAAAATCAAAAATACAATAGTTACTTAAAAATAAAGTTGTAATCAATAAAAACACACTTTAATTATTTATCAATGAGATTTTTGCTGTGATGACAACTCCTTAATATCTGTTTCATATTTCTCCACTTTTAGTAAATTACACGTAGTTATGTGAAAACCACAAAATGGCCCGCCTAGGTACCCGACCACAGCTTTAATTATTAATGAAGACATTTAATTGAATGAATGAATAAATGTAGTGAAGACTTACAAAACTTTTTATCCCTGAGCAGTTTGTAGTTATGCAGCCTTTGAGCGGAGGAGAGGTGCACCAACTTTACTAAAATATTCAGAGCACAATTCTTGGGGAATCATTTATTTGGATGAGCTGTTTGGCAAACTTTGAAAAATCCTATCTCTCTCCTCTCTTTCCTCTTTGACTCTCTGCATAGTGTTTGAGTTTCAAAATTATATCATATTTGAAAATGTAAAAAAACTCAGAAAATTAAAAGTTAAAACTATAATATCATAAAATGATGTCATTGCTTTTATGAATTAAATATAGTAAAACGAGGAGGATTATAGTGCCTCAAAAAGCTTACCAACATTAAATATTAAAACTTTAATGCTTTTATGAATAAAATAAGAAAGCTAAATCACCTGCGTCAGCCTGTACTAATAAAATTAAAAATAAAGTTATTGTCCACCGCAAAATTTCCAGTTTCTGCTCAAATAGACTAACATATCCACCTATTCTGGCGACAGCGATGTACGGTTCATGTTCATAATGTGTCCCACAGTTGAAAAAGCACTTTTAGATGGAACCTATGTTGCAGGAATGCAGAGATATTTCCTCATAAGGGCAGCCATTCAGGGATATCGTTTTACATTATCCCGCCAAAACTGAAGAATGTTTGCGCTAACATGAAGTGGCGTTTCTGAGCGGTAAGTTGCCAATTCGTCGACAGATGCAGCATTATCTGCGGCAGCACACAGAGAAGCCAAATCATCGAAAATGTTACTTTCGGCAGAATTTTCTAATTTTGTTCTTTTCGGTTCCGGTTCGTCGGTTTCGTTAGCAATCACAGCACTAGTGGCGGCTGTTGGCAATGTTGCGATTCGTGCCATCGATTCCAGTCTGACCGCAGCATAAGTCTCCTGTCGAGTCACTTCCTCAAAAAAATCCAGTAGTTTATATCGAGGATCGAAGCATTGAGCACAGTGTATCCATTGAGATAATAGCAGCTTTGAAGTTCATCAGTGATGGCTTTCCGACAATCCTTAACAGCAGGATTACCATCTGGTTTTGAATCAGGTATGTTTTTCAATATGTACAAGTATGCGTACACCAACGAGATCGACGGTTACTTTTGTCCAGATGACATCACACTTACCTGCTTGAACGGTATTAGTATGGGTATGAAAGCTTGGGCCAAGGACCAATTTTCGTCTGTTATTTCAAAAGTTGATGCGCTGCTGTGGATGGTTACTTGTGGGTCAGATAGAACTGCACCAATTGTCCATCGTATACAGAGTCGAATTCCACCTCATTGTGCAGTCAATGATAACCCCTGAAACTGCAGCTGTGTAATCGTTTCTGCTTTTCACGCAAATGTGCGGCCATTATTCTGACGACACCAAGCATGCTGGCTATGGCTGTAACTTTCAAACCAGAGCTAATTGCCAATTGCAATGTGTGAGAAAAACAACGTTGATCTGGTCAGTCATCAACAAGTTCATGGCTGCATTAATATTTGATCCGTTGTCATGGACTGTCGCAGCAATTTTATTAACCGGAATGTTCCACTCATTGGTCCATTCACTCAGATGAACACTGCTGTTTTGTCCTGCGTCGTACCGCCGTCTCCCTTGTCTGCAAAATTGCCGACTTTAGTTCCCACTTAGGATTTATTCAGTGCGCCGTGACGCACATGCACGCAATGTTCTGCAAGGAAAAATAAGCCTTTTTCAACTCCAACGACATCTTTTGCACGTATTCATCATAACGTTTCTTTATCAACGTAGTTGCTGTTTTTCTTGTCTTCAGTTCGTAGTCTGACTATAGAAATCGAATTAGGCCTCGAAATCCGATACCTTCGACAATACTATCTTGTGCAATGAAATCGGCAATTCTCTTGTCAATTTCTAGGCCCCTGGCTCTCGATAACTTTGGTTTATCGACTATAAACGAAGTAATGCTTAGAGTACTACATGTGCTGCCGTTATTATCGACGTCGATGCGGTGTGCTCCAACTAGATGGTGGTGCAAATTACTCATGTTTTCACCTGTTGCAGTCACCACCATTTCGCAAAAATTGCAACAAGCACTATTTTCGCCTACACCAAACACCACTGAGATACGTTCTCTATAGTGGTGGTTGGCGTGTAGAACAATTTCTCTCACCGATTTACTGTCAAAGTAAGTTGAAATTTATTTGGAAATTTATTTTAGCCATTTCACAAATGGCTTTCAAGTAATTTTTTTTATTTAAAGTAAAATTTAAGACTTGAATTCTGATCCATATGAGATATGAGATCATTATTCAAGTTCTTAAATATTACTTTTAATCAACAGTATAATTATAAATTACTTTTAATTAATTTTCAGGGTTTTTTTAGGAATTTTATGACATTTATCTTGGAATTATTTCGAAAAAATGTGAGTCCGATATATTTTTAACTATAAATATCATCTGCTCTTGATATTTTCATTAAAAATATATTTTTAAAAATTTTCAACGATCTTTTTTTTCTAAAAATTGTCTAAAATAAAGTTATTATAGAAACGTATCTCATCGTTACATTTCTACGAATCAAAAGTTTGCATGTGTTTTTTAGTATGTGTTGCGTTTGTGTGCAGTTTTTAATTTTCCTTCCACTTTTCAGATTTCTATAGTATAAGATGTATCTCACTGAGCTATAAATGAGAACATCAACGTGAAAAATCTTCTAAAACTCTTTGCAGGAGGCATAGCCACCTGCCAAACTTTCTCCATAAACCTTCAATGCTCATATCCTGAAACTTACTCCTCCACTCCATTTGATCTTGATGATATTAAATACATCCTATCCCAACTTGCAAACACTGCCCCTGGCCTTGACCTTATTACTCTTGCCAACTGGAAGAAAATATCGCCGGATCATGAACTAATACTATCGATATGCAACAATATCCAACGGAACTCCATATGTCCATCCTCTTGGAAAACCTTCCGTACTAGACTTATCCTCAAAGCTGGGAAAAATGAAATTAGCCATGAAGCCAGCTCATGGAGACCCATATCCATTATGAACACCATCTATCGTATCTTCTCCTCTCTCCTCAACAATAGGCTCCTGGGTGGATTAAGGAAGGTAATCTTATCTCTAACAATCAAAAAGCGATTGGTGCCCCTGATGGCTGCGCTGAACACAACTTTATCCTTCAACTTATCAAAGATGCCTCTAATCGCAATAAATCTGACCTACATATTATTTGGTTAGACATCACTGATGCCTTTGGTTCCTTACCACATGACCTTATCTGGTACACACTATCTAAAATGGGCCTTCACCCAAACTCCATCCAACTTATTAAAAGCATGTACGATCAAGTTAACACCATCTTCGACTGTGAAGGGGAAACCTCGCCTTCTGTTCCGATTCTTAAAGGGGTAAAACAAGGATGCCCCTTATCTATGACTCTCTTCTGTCTTTCAATAGACTTCATTATTAAAAACATCCTAATCTCTCACCCCTTTATCCTAGGAGAAATGAATATAGGTATCCTCGCATACGCTGACGACATAGTACTTATAACTGACTCTTACCCCTCAATCAACTCTGCCCTACTTGAAACTATCCGCCTTGCTTCACTAGCCAACCTCAAATTTAAACCCTCTAAATCTGGCTACTTCCATCTTAACCATAACTCAAGCTACCACCCCATAAAACTTTATAACGAGATCATTCCTAAGGTAGATGACTCAAACTTCTACAGATACCTAGGGGTTGACTTCTCCCTCACAAAACGACACAATATTGATGAAACACTCGAATGTGCTCTCACGGATACTGAAAAAATTCTCAAATCACACCTTCATCCATCCCAGAAAATTAGTGCCTTTAAAATCTTTATCCACTCACGTCTTATCTTCCCTTTCCGCAACTGTGAAATACTCCACAACATTCTTGAATCCCATAAAAACAACATCATAAAAGATAGGAACCCACAAAAAGGCTTTGACAATAAGATCAGAAAACTAATAAAAATAGCTCTCGGAGATCGGTTACTCCAAATAAATAATAACTTTCTCTATGCCTCGATAAAAATGGGTGGGATGGGTCTCACCTCAGCCATTGATGAATATATAATTCAAGGCATTGTACACCTCTCTCGTGCACTAAACTCTACAGATACATCTTTCCGCAACCTTATCCTCTCAGAACTTGCACTAGCAAGAGGGCAGGGCAATCTTGAAGCAGCTCTCTACTGGATTAATGGCAATACTTCAAAATCATTCCAGCACCGCTCAATATTTCTAAAATTTAAAAAATCTGCTGACCTACTCCGTCGGAAATATGGAATTCATGCTAAAATCCTCCTACTAGACAACTCATATCAGCTCGAAATCCGATACAAAGACAGGATAAATTACTTCCAAAGTGACAATGTAAACACTATCTCCTCTGAAATTCATTCCATTATTAGCCTCATACACACTGAAAAATGGGCCCTCCTAACGCACCAAGGCCATATTGCAAAATCAATTTGTAATAGCACCACAGCTGGCTACCTCATAAAAACCGATATTCTGACTGATGCCCAATTCTTCTTCCTTATCAGAGCACGTAACAACCTTCTAGAACTAAACTTTACGCCCCATAGACTTAAATCCAAAAAATCTATACAATGTAGACAATGTAACTCACACCCTGAAACCCAAGCGCATATCTTTAACCACTGTCCAGCAAAGATAAACGCGCGTAGAAACAAACACTCCCGGGTCTTAGATGCCGTTAGTGAATTTCTCCTTAACCTCAACTTCTACTTAGACTTCGAAATAACTCCTCTTGGCATACCCACTCTGCTCAAACCTGACCTCATTATAAGATCCATGAGGAACAACAATAACCACATCCTAGATATCAAAGTTCCCTATGAACAGAGAGAAAACTTTAAAAGGGTGACCAATGATAACTATGCAAAATATGCCAACCTGGCCATCCAAATTGAAAAGGCACATAAAGTAAAAACCACCATCTCCGCACTTGTAATTGGCACTCTTGGCTCCTGGGACTCTAACAATGACCAGATACTTAGGAAAATAGGACTCTCTAAATCTGAAATTAAAGGACTGTCACAGAAAGCCTGCACAGCCGCAGTGGTGAGTAGCTACCACATACTTAGAGAACATACTCTTAAGGATTAATCCTCTACTATTATATATACCTACCTAAACAAAGCATTACCATATTATATATTGTACATTATCATTATACTATAAATAGCTCATAAATATATTTTCTTTTAAACTACTAAACAATACTATATAACTATATCCACAACTAAAGCAGCCTAACCTCCTTTGGATTAACCTTACAAAACCTATAACCAAATAACTACAAATAACTAACTTACTATAGCCAACTAATAGCTAACTAACTACCTATTACTATTAATATTATTACTATTATTATTATTAATATTAATATTATTATTATTATTATTATTATTATTATTATTATTATTGTTACTATTATTATTATTATTACTATTATTATTGTTTTATTATTTTATTATTATTATTGTTTTTGTTATTATTATTATTGTTACTATTATTATTATTATGTGTGTGTGTGCGTATGTGTGTGTATGTGTGTATGTATGTATATATATTAGTATATGTATGTGTATATGTAAGTGTGCGCGTGTGCATGTGTATGTCTATGTATATCATCGCACTACCGGAGTCTTCCAGCTCCATACAAGTATTTTCAGGACCTTCTTAATAAAGATGATGAGAGCACTGATGCACAATTTCTGATGAGTGATCGACGACAATCAAGCCTAGCCTAACAATCCGCCAAAAAATGATGACGATTACACAGAAAACACACTCTAAGACGAATGACGGACTTTACTCTAGCCTAGCCTAACAAGAACAGACTCCAATCCAATCTGAACAAGCCTATATGATACACCCAATAGAGTATAGGAATTGAAACCCGCCTGGACCAACCAAGACGCCCTAGGGGGTCACAGCATTTGTATAGCACAGGGGTGGCAAAACTTTCAAGTCTTGCGGGCGACTTTTAACTAAATTAAATCTGGCGGTCTACCAGAAAAACTATTTTCAATTGTTACCTGTAGTTATTCTATTTATTCTATTTAAATACAAAACGAATTAGAAAAAAACTTATAATACTTTACTAGAACGTAAACATATCTTAATATAATATTATTTACTGCTACTACTTGCACCTGATACGTGGCACTGCATCTTATCAGCAAGTTCTTCGTATTTCGGGCAATAGGAGCTTATGGCGATCCGCAAGCATGATTCCAAATGATCATCTGTCAAACAAGATCGATGTTTTGTTTTAATGACATTCATTGAAGAAAAGGCTGATTCACAAAGATAGGTGGATCCAAAAAATGCGGACATATATCCAACTACTCTCCGCAAAATTGGATATTTTTCTTCTGAAATAAGATTCCAAAAATTATCTTCGGTTGTAGCTCTTGATTTTAAGTAAATGTCGCTTTTCAACGCTATTATCTCATCTTCTAAGCAAGCTGAATCTGAATCCAGAAATTCATTAATCTGAGTAGCGATCTCCTCTGTATCAATAACATCATTAAACGGGAATGACATGAACATAGCAATATTTGCAATTTTAGATAAACGTGTGTTAAATTCATTTAAAAGGGTAGTAATTTGATTTGTATATTTATCGTAAAGAATTCCTGGCGCATTTTTGGATTCTTCTTCCATGTTTTTAAAATGTTTCAAATCACCCCGTTCTAGTTGACGCACAAACAAGGACAGTTTCTCTTTAAACGTCTTTACTGCCGTTATCATGTCAAGAATTGATTTGTGTCTCCCCTGAAGCTGAAAATTTAATTTATTCAGGTGCTCTGTAATGTCGCAAAGAAAAGCAAGATTTATCAGCCAACTTTTATCCTCCAGTTCGGGATATAATTCTTCTCTTCCAGTCAAAAACTGTTTTATTCCGGGCAAAAGATCTCTAAATCGTTTTAAAAATGCTGCACGGCTAAGCCATCTTACATCCGTGTGTAACAATAATTCAGTATTTTCAATTTCACATTGTTCAAGCAAAGTTCGAAATTGACGTCGTTGTAGACTTCTTGCACGTATCGAATTTACTATTTTAAACGCAATATTCATTACATAGTTAGAGTTCAACACTTTGGAGCATAAGGTTTGATGGTGGATAATGCAATGATACGAATGAAAACTGGGAATTTCTTCATCATTTTTGCAAAGTGTTACAAATCCGACATGTTTTCCGATCATAGACGGAGCTCCATCCGTGGTAATTGATACCAACTTGTGAATCGGGAAATGGGTGCGACTTATAAAAGACTTGAATAAATTGTAAATATCTTGACCCCTTGTTTGTCCTTTCATTGGAAGAATAGTCAATAATTCTTCTCTGGTTGACATATCATCAAAAACCATTCGAATGAAGATGCATAGTTGCGCAGTATCAGTGAAATCTGTAGATTCATCAAATTGCAAAGAGAAAAAGCGGCATTTTCGAATATCTTGCCGCAAAATATCTTCCAAGTTTTTGCTAATGTCCACCATTCTTTGCGTGCTAGTATTGCGCGTCAATGACATATTGTTGATACAATCCATTATTTCGGATTTATTTTTAAAATCTTTGAATAACACCTCACCAGCTTCAACAAACGCCTGTTTCCATATTTCGCCATCTCCAAAAGGTTTTTTATGTTTCATCAAAATATTAACTACCTTGAATGATGTTGGGTAGCTGTTTTTGATTTTGAGTTAAATTTCGTAAAAAAAGTTTGTTGTGCACCTCATTGAGACTTTAACAGCTTGACTTTGTCTTTTCGTACCTCGGAATGTAATGGAAAGTCAATTTCATACTGTTTGTGCACTGTTCGAAAATGTCGTTCAACGTTAGCTCTTTTAGGTAGTGCTACGTTTGAATTACAAATGAGACAAACACACTTATCTTTCATCATTATGAAAAAAAATTCCTGTTCCCATTCAGTATTATAATGGTACATTCTAGTTTTTTTGGCCGGTTGTGTCATTGGGGCTAAAACAAGAAAATAATAAAAGCTAAAATAAATTTAATATGAAAATTAAAATTAAACACACTTACATACTCAAAAATTAAAAATGTTAACTTTTATAAAGAATTTTTTTTAATAAAAAAATTTTGAAATTAATATTATAAGCAGGTATTATTCAATACTGAATACTTCAAGCTTTCAAATTTTTCTAACGAAAACAATTTGATTTCAAAATTGAAATAGACAAACACACGTTTGTTGTATTTTATTTTGGTTGTTTTTTATTTTTTTATTCCTTATCGAAGATTGTAGCGTCAATGTTTTGCTTTTATTTTATGGCCTACTTGTTCAAACACATGAAATTTATTCTGATTATTAGCTAACTGTATATATTTGAATTTCAAACTAAAAATTTACTACACTCTGAGTGTTATCTGACTAATATTATGTTTCTTATTGGAATTTTTTTGTCATATGAATCGAAACTTATTTTAAATATGTTTATAAAGTTAGAAATTCAATAAATAAAAAACTGATTTTTATATGCAATTTTCCATAGTGCTAGCGGGCTACTTTCGATAGCTACGCGGTCGACGCTTTTGCCAGCCCTGGTATAGCACTACCCTCCAACACACCCGGCCT
>CAUHTR010006873.1:0-13820 GCA_959609185.1 Schmidtea polychroa | reverse complement strand
TTTAAACTATTAAGATGGTAAAATATTAGGAAACGGTAGATCAATCTCGATCTAGACGATCGCGAAAAATTCGGGAAATCCCTCCTTGTTCCTAACTTCAAATACAGTACTGGTAGCAATTAGATCCAGCATTTGTTTCATATATCTGCGGACGGTTTGTACAACCGATATTCTTTCCTTTATAGTATTAGCGGCAATTTTTGGGTTAATCAGTTTTGTATATATTTGTGCATAATTAATAAATCTTTTAGTATTCACGTTTCGGTTAAATCATATTATTTATATATTTACACGCACATATTTTTATATATCTTTGGAGTCAGATATGATCTGTGTTAGGAAGAATCTATTCCACCAGATCAGAACCTAGCATTTATGTCGAAAAATAAATGAATTCTAACAATATAGATGTTAGCAATGTGAGAATAATGATGATATAAATTAATTCTTTGATAATGAGAATATAATAGTAATGGTAAGAACCTATTATTTGTGTTATGATAATTATTCGATACTAATGACAAAATAGGTTAATTAATAAAATGTAAATAGTGGGGGGTGGAGTCTAAAAGTCAACGTAATGTGAGGAATAATATCATTATAGTAGCAAATTGGTTATTTCAAGGGTGGTGGGGAGCACATAGTATTATAATAAATTAAAATATAAAAAGTATTTAAATCGGTCTAAAATCCATGATGATAATAATAAATTAATTGGACCTATGATGATATTAGTTAAATATAATTCACAACAGTGACCTCATCTCCCATTCGACACATTACCAACGTTGTACGTTCAACGGGTGTCGAGTGATAGGGAAAGGTTGTATTCTTGGTTACGCTGGAAACAGGACGAATATGTATAATATTTGTTACTTGTAACCCATAATTATTTATTTATTACTTATAACTTTCCTTTTCCCATTGTTTTAGAACGTTGCCCTCTGTAGAAGCAATCCCTGTGATAACAATTATGATTTCCATAGGTGACTATTCGGGTGTCGCAGTGTTCCACCAGTTATTGCATGGGTCTTGAACTGTACGGTACGTTCCACAGTAAAGCTGTATAAAAATTGCGAGTCACTGAGGTCATATGTACATATATACATTATATAAATTTGTTACAATAAAGCTAACGAATTATTTTTATTAGATCATTAAAGACAGACCATCCAACCTCTTTCAATTTATGACGGTTTTTAGAGCAAATTAAACAATTACATCTATATCTACATCTATATTTCTCAAATTTTGTATGTATATGCATCAAAGTGTATTCTCTTATACACAGCTTCAATTTACATCGCAAAATCGAAATGGGATCAATATTCTTTAACATATCAATAAAATCAATTTGAGATAAGTTAAATTTATGGCAACCAAACACCAAGCGTCTGAAAAGTGTTAGCATTCTCCATTGGTACTGGGTATAAGCCCTTGCCTTCCATGGATGTGGTAACTGTTTCTCAGGCTCCCTTTCTGGAATCAAAAACTGATTCCCCGTTACCCGTTACAACCAGAAATTTGATAAAATTCAATTGATTCAAAAATTATCAGAAAACATTAATCAAAAAGAGTCATCAAATCAGATAACGAACCACGGACACAACAACTATTCAAATCAGTTGTTGGGTTAGAACTGATTTTGAGCCCAAGTCGAGTCAAACTCAAAACACAGGTTAAAACATTAATAGAATTCACTAAATAGAATTCACTCAACACCAAAATAATAGGCATTAAAGTAAAAATAAAATGAAACAAAACCAAAAAGTATCACATGAAATCATCTCAAACATAACATAGATACATAACAGAATTAAACAAATTTCAATTAATGTCGATAAGGAGAATTAGGAATGGGAATTAGAAAGATTTCCACAGATAGCATCAGAAATGAATTAGAGATAAAAATAATATAGAAAACTAGAATATTCTATAAAAATGGACGTCATTCATCATGGCTACCAAGTAATTGATTAAAAGGTAACTAAAAGATAAAAATTTAATAAATTAGGAGTAAAGTAAAATGAACTAACATAAGAATTAAAAGAAATGAAAATTATGCATTCAAATTCCTAAAACAACATGATATTCTAGTAAATGTCCATATCCATTATGGCGGCAAAATTAATTAAAAATAAATAAAATATAAAAATTAGAAAATAAAATAAATAGTGAATTACGAAAAATCGCCATCTAAATTGATAAAAATAAAAACTCTAAATTAAGTAGAATTAAAATAATTCAAATTTGTTTTACTGAATCAATGCACGCACACTTAGTTGCAGACTAAAATTAGGATGTATACCGGCACATTTTTGTCGCAAAAATTAACTTTATGCGAATATCTTAGTGTATTTGATTGAATATTAGTAAGTTGTTTTTTAAATTTTATCATAACTGTTAACACTCTCAGTGCCACAGAAAAAACAGGCCTTTTTAACATGTTATTGTCAGACACATTGTCAGACCTGACAAGTTTATTTTAAAAAAAGTCTCTGTCAGACAAATCGACCTGACACAAAGTATGTTAAAAAATGAGTTGTCAGACAAAAATCTGAAACAAACTGTGGATCTAAGAGAAAATTTTTTGGTGCGAGCGGCAAAGCACTGTCAGTCAAAAATGACTGACATGGCACTGGGTGTTTTATTAGATTTTTATAGGGATTTTGGGCTTTCTGAACAGCATTATTTTCAAATTATCTGACAAAGCTTTTGTCAACCTTTCATCTTTAATCATATATTTCCTATTGTATAATTTGTGAACATGCTTCAAACCCAGAAATAATTTCTTACATCGCCTTTAGAGACTAAACTTTGCAAATCTCACTGCATTTTGCACATTCGTTTCATGCCATCAATACGTCATTGGTTTCTTTGCATATTTTGCAACATCGTTTGTTAATATGTAGGGTTGTTCCCTCCACTCCAAAGTCTGGCTGAAGCATCATTACTATCTACTTTTTCTTGATGTTGCTTCAGATCCAAAAGATTTCCCCAACTCACCCTAAAAACTAAACATAATTATTATTTATTAGATCAAGACCAGAAATTTCAATAACATTGAGTCCCCTAATAATAATGTTTACGCTAACTATAAGATTTTTTATTATTAAACAATTCATAGGAAATTTTGTTTCCATACAATTAAACTGCATTTTCCTTCACCTTCGTGATTTACTTCATAACTATTCACTAATATTAATATATCTAGTCTAGTCTATTCTTCTTGTATGTCTTTTTAATGCTATTGTCTGTGGCCACTTTGAGTAGACCGTTCCAAATTTGGGAGTTACATCCTTTTTAATCATAAACATGACTCATATAAATAGGAAACTATCAGTGTTCTAGGTTGTTTTTAAAGCATTACTAATGTCCAGCATTCCAGCATATATTCCATATATACCCATGTTTACTGAATCCGTAATATAACTGAGATTTTTTTGTTATGCAGTTTCGCCTTAGATGAAATAAATCTTATCAAATAGAGCTGCTCTATTTTCAAAGAAGGAGCCAGGGGGCAATTTCTCACAGAGAGTCCAATGACAGCGATTCGATCACAAACAACTTGGAGAACATCAAATCTTCGTAAATTCTGCTAATGTGACCAATCATCAAAGTTCATAATGAAACCAACTTCCTGTTACTCACTCTATGAGAGGCTTTGAAGATTACTGCAGACCTAAAAACAATTAACCTCGAAACTATGGGAAAACTCCTTATATTGTTCCGTAACATTTCTTTTCCTTTTTAGTCAACTGATTGAAGATCAGAAAAGTTAGCTCATCAAGCATAGATCAAAGATCGAAAGTGAAACCAAATGAGTGAATTAACTGCAAATTTCAATGTCATAAGGCGATTATAATTTGGCTTCGAGTCTAAGTCACTGCTCACTAGCTTAAAACAAAACCTAAAAACTATGAGTCTACAATAGTAATATTCTACATCAGGCGTCGGCAACCTATGGCACGCGTTGGAGTTGTCAATGGCAATTTTATGTTGTTTGTTTTTCAATTAAATATATTTAAAAAATTATTTTCATAAAGAACTGTATTATTTAATGTGACAGACATATACCATTACTTATTTTTAAAAGGAAGTAAAGTGGCACCTTGATTTAATTGGCAGAGTGACTTGGCAAATCACAACTAAAAGGTTGCCGACCTCTGTTCTACATCATCTGCCTGACTGCATGATTTTTTTATTTTACAAGGATTTTAAAGAGTTCACAAGGAGTTTCAGTTTCCGGATTTTTGCTATGCATTTATTAATTAAAAAATTTCATTTTTTCAGGCTTGAAAATCGGCCCTCTTTTGCCTGGCACCCCGCATTTGAGAACCCTGCTGGCCCTTAGTTACTCTACTGCCTCTAATCTGAAAATAATTATAATATAAAAATAATATTAATTGACTTTTAATATTAAAATATCGATATAATTTAAATATTATATATGATAACGAAATATAAATTAAAAAGTCTATTTTAAACCGAAGTTACAAAAGGATTTCATCTCCATAATTTTCTAAATTATTTTGGATAATCATTCTTTCATTGAGGCAGGCTTTTGGAAATGTTTCTTGGATGCACTTTAAGGATTTATCTAATTGTTCTTTGGTCTTTGAAAAGATAAGTAAATGATACAGCGGTTTCTCATTGTTGATAAATGATATGTGGGACTTTGAGTCAGTCTGACTACGAGAGGTTGGACCAAATAATCTGATTTGACAGTTTACCCTACTGCAGACGGCTCGTATACGCCTGTCACTTGGAGTATGAAATGATCTTACGATTTCATCAAATTTCTGAACTTGAAAACATTTCCTATAGCATTTCAATCCATCTTTAGTCGGTAAAACTAAACCTTTTACATCAGTTCTATTTCTGCTTGGTTTTTGTGTAGTATTTAAAGTCGAATTAGTTTTGATTTGCCCGAATGACCTTTCTGTCTCAACTATATTAACAGCTTTTTTATCAACATCATCCCCAGTTAAATTAGTGTCTTTTCTAGACTGAGAAGAATATTTCGGTGTTGCTGCACTTGCTGCTCTTTGGAGTTTTCTTATTCGTAGTTTTTCTTTGTCTCTTTCTTTTTGTGTCAATTTGTAGTCATTGTACACGTCACCCCAAAATTGCTTTTGCATACTGTTTGCCTCTGAATTTCGCGTAGCTAACTCATCAGGAGTTTCTTTTGTTTTAAGAGTTGCCGGGAATTCAGAATTGGTTCTAGTGCGCGGTTTAGATTTAGCGGATGCTTGCGTTTCTTTGTGACAGATTTCAACAGGACTTTTTCCATGTGGGACTAAGTTCTCAATATTTTTCATTTGTGAGTTTTTTCTTTCTACTTTTGGCTTGTTCTGTAATCATAAAATTTACATTAACATTACAAAAAAATACTTTTATATCATAAGAATAAAGGTCGAAAGAAACTACATTAAGAAAGAATAAAACTTGTTTGAAGTATGACATGAAAGTGAGAGTATAGAAATAACAGCAAAAAGATTTTTTTGAATTAATTTTGAATTGATTTATCACTTGAAAAAGAAAATGCCAAAATTGTGTGTTAAATTGACAAAGCACTTATCTAAAGTCGAAATATAAATGAAGATAAACGAAATTATATGGGCAAAAATCAGATCAATGACTATGACCAAAAAGAAATATTTGATTATATTTTAAAAAGTGTAGGGATGGTCAAACCCTCGGGCGATTGGATTTTACCTTGAGCCCGTTGAATAAAAATATAATATTTAATGTATAATATATATTACTAATTTCATAAGAAATTAATATATAGATTTTTTGAAAAATGTCACGACTCAATTAGCCTATGACTCGTAGACTACGAGTATTATTCTTAATATAATATAGCATATTTTGGACTATGATAAACCCCGCTGTTTTTGATAAAAATTGCTTATAATATAAAAAAAGCAATAAGTTATATTATAAGATACATATAAACTCACTTGTGTGTTGAAAATTCATTGGTAGTTAAACCTGCCAATTTATTATAGGATACCCGAAAGTGTAGAAAAAATTAATGAAACATACAAACAAGTGATACAATACATCACCAAAAAAGATACACCCATTTTTAATAAAATAATTTGTTTAAATGAAATCGGACAAAATTTCCGGGCCATTACTCGAAATATATTTTCATTTTGAGAATACGAAGAAATTCGTGAATTTTAATTGTTTATTATTATTTATTGTTGTTAAATTATTCTCAAAAAATCATTTACAACATATTCAAGGCCGCTATAATCACAGAGCTAATTGGGCTTAGACCCAGGGCGCAAGCCTCTTGGGTGGCAATTTTAATTGATATATGTTTATTTATTATTATTAGCTATTTAGTTATTAGTCATTCAGTTATAAGTTTTATAAAAATTCATTTTTCATTTTATTAGTTTTCTCCTATTTTTAAATTTAAACAATTTCTTAAAATATTTAACTGATTTTTATATTCAAATGTGCTGGAGTAACAAACGATATTACAATAATTTATGATACCATAAACTTTGATAGACGACTTAAATGTGAGCTGACCACCTATGAATACTCGCCGCCCGGGTGTATTTCTTTATCTAAACGTAATTTGTATTATCTTAATAATCTTACTAAGAGATAGCAACAAGTTATTGATGCGTACCCAAATAAAGATTATACGACAAAAATAAAGTTGATATAATTTTAGTATTTGTCGACTGAGTAAGGTGAATTGGAAGTTGAGAATTCAGTGAAATTATTAAATTATATTATTTTATTCTTAAGGTAAGTGCTTTTCCTTTTACATACATATTACACTAAAAATTAATTAATAATGATTAATTAATATATTTTTAACAATATTATAACTAATAAACTACCGTAATAGCCCGAATATAGCGCGACAATTTTTAACATTTAATTTTTATTAAATTTTGGTTTAAATTAATTAACTTTATTGTCATGAATATAACCTATGTATTACTTTTAATTACCTAACCAAACGCTCATCTGATTGAATTTCCCTTAATTTTAAATTTTTTATGAGTATTTTTTTCTAAATTCGGGGTCGCGTTATATTCGGGATAATGCGGTAATTATTATGTAATATTTTTCAACTGTTCATTTAAAAAATGTTGAAATTTTATGAAATATAGTAATTCTCATATAAATTAATTTTTAAATCAAACATTTAAACTATAGAAATATTATAACCGTATTATAAGAACTTTATTCCAATTTCACCACTGATTTCTTTTCCATTCTATTTATTAAAAAGCTTAAAGACTGAATCAGTAAATAATTTACTAAATAGTCTTTAGGCTTTTTAACCCTCTCCGTGTAAAAAATAATGCTGATATTTATAGTGACCCGTTCTATTCCCACAAAAACGGTTACAAAATGTGCCTTCAGCTTCATCCCGATGGATTCAAAGCTGGAAAAGGGACACATCTTTCTGTTTTCTTTTTCATAATGCGCGGTGAAAACGATGTACTTTTGCAATGGCCTATGAAACTGGAAGTGACATCTTGCTTTAATGTCGAATATATTCGACAAATATGCGGAGAGGGTTAATAGATTATAACCGTAATATATCTAGTATTTATTTTTAACTGGTAAGAGTGTTAAAATTTTTCATTTTATTATGTTAGAAGGCTAACATGGAACATAATCGAAAAAAGTTATCTGGTTCTGCCAATCGTAAATTAAAGGAAGAGAAAGAAGCGAGGCAAAAAGGTCTCCTGGAAAAAGTGCCCACATTAACAAATTTCTTTAAAAAATGCGAAACACTTTCCATGGAAATTACACAGGGTGAGCAACACAAAGAAGGAAAAGAAAACAATCTACAACAGTATGACCATAATGCCCAACAATCAAATGTGGAAGAAAAAGAAGAGCCCAGGCGGTCCAGGCACAACAAAACCTGCAAAAGCCACAGCTAGAAGATCAGGAAGGAGGATATTTAGAGAAGATGGACTTAGTAATATGTTGAATGTTAATTATGATGATCCTGCATTATGGGGAAGATTAAGCGAACATAAAATTATAGATATAATTATTGATATACCTAGATGTAGATATTCAAAAACTAACTTTACTGCATCTAAGGTGGTCTACAAATCACCGAGGACAATATTTTATAGACACTTACTAAATGGAAAATAACAAAAAAGAAACTGGGTTTTGTACTGAAATACTTCAAGAAAAGTTTATTGCATCCCTTGGTAGTGCGCATAATTCATTTAATACAGGTTTCAACGATTGGAAACACAGCGAAATTTTTCGGACCATAAAAATTCAGCGTATTATTATATTATATGCTTCTTTAGAAAATTTTGTACAATCGAAACGAAACATAGAATCATTTAACCTTTACATATCAGAAGGTATAAAATTGTTTTGTTGTGACGAATATGAACGGATACGAAAAAGAAAAACACAGTTCGACGAAAATACGTCGGAAGAGTTAAGATTTGATGCTAATGACGAATTCCGCATAAACAAATATTATACTATTATTGATAAACTTCTAGCAGAACTACAAAAGAAAGAGTGTGTCTATGATATTCAACATTTGGGTTTCTGACAATTTAAAAAATATACGTGACAGTATTTAGAAAGTATGATGCAAATTTGTGCGAAATGTTTCAGAGTGATCTAGAAAATAACTTTATTGAAGAATATTGAAGAATTCACATTTTAAATATAGTGAATTGATTAGAAAATACAGGAAGTATATCTACTGCAGAACTAAGTTTAAAGACGATAATCGAGTCAAAATTGAATCTAAATTTTCAAATGTGGCCACAGCACTGCGCATTCTTTTAAGTATCGCCACTACAAACTGCAGTGGCAAAAGATCATTTTCAGCAATAAAAAGAATAAAAAATTATTTACGATCTACATTGGAATAGAGCAAATTTAATGATTTAAGTATTTTATCAATTGAGATATTTTTGATAACTTAAATACGAGGGATATTATTGATCAGTTTGCCAAAGAAAAAGCTGGGAAAATAAATATAAAAGTTACTTTTGTTTCTTGTTTTCATTAAGATTTGTTTTTGTTCTTAAAGGTGTTTTAATTTTATTTAATTCAATTTTTTGTTTTTGTTTTGTTTATAGGTAATAAATAGATTTTTTAAAATTCTGACACTTTTTTTTTTTAGTAGCCCACGGACGCTGAATGTCTTAAGATGACCCTGAATAAATTAAAAATTTTTACAAACTTTTTGATAAAATAATAAATTGTGGGCGATTGGACTTATAAATGTTTAAATTTTGATAATATTTATTTAATTATATAATAAATTTAAAAATTAACAATAACTTACATTTTTTAAAAGGAGCATTTAAAAATTACGAAAAAAATAAGCATTATTTAAAAATTTCATTAATTACTAAACACGAAAATTTTATGCAATAATTACTAAACACGAAAAAGATTAGAAATTCAAAAAAAAGCGACTTATTTATATTATTTTAAACATTTACGTTGAGTTTATATTTCAATTTCAAAAATTAGACATGTAAAAATATATTAGACGAAAATTTAATTTCAGAAAGCACTTAAGCGCTTGATTTTTGATCTTCCACGTCCTCTTTTATCTCTAGGTGGCTGAACATTATCTTTCGTCAGATTTTTCGCACTTGAAAGAAAAATGCTAGTTTCATACGATTGCCAAATTTTCTGATTAAAATACTATTCAGAAACAAAACTATATAAATCTAATCTGAGAAAGTAGATAACTGAGCAAATATGAGAGTAAGGAATCCCTAAATTTAAAGTTTTATATATTAAATAGCCTATTAAAAGAAATTTTGGTGCTTAGTAATTAATGAATAAAATTTTCGCGTTTACTAATTTATGCAATCTTTTTTCGTAATTTTAAATAATGCATTTATTTCGTAATTTTTAAATTTCTCTTTAAAATTAAAATTGCCAATTATATCCGTATAATTTAAAATGTGAAATTTCCATAATTTGTAATAAAATCATGACAATAATTTAATTTTGTGTAGAAAAATCCTGCAAAAACACTCAATAAATTTTTGTTTTTATCAAATGCAACGCGATGTATGAAATGTTATGTGAGTTTAAAAAACGTAGCTCAAGGGGTCTTTTGTAAGGGTGATCCTCTAACTGAAACTGGTGATATAAATGTACCAAGTGAGACGGTTACTTCCCAAAATATAGTTTGAAAATATGGGGAAATAAGTGAATTTTCAAAATAAAACTTGAAAATCCCTACTCTGGTCATTTTTAGCTTAGTTCTGCCTTATTTAATTGCATCATTTAATGTGTTGATAAAGTTGACTTAGGACAAAGTAAGAGATAAATATTTGCTTTACTCAAACCCAAGGAAATTATTTTAATTTTGATAAATATAAATGCTGAGAAACATCATCAGATTAAAATCTTGTGATAAATAGTGAAAGAATAAATTATAAAAGACCAAGAAACAATTACTTAAAAGAAAAGGGCTTTTATAGAAGGTGAAATTCTTATCAAGATTTAGCAATCTGATAGAACTAATCAGGGTCGTAACAAGGGTGGTGCGAGCGATGCAGTTGCACAGGGCGCACATTTGAAAGGAGCGCAAAATTGGGATGTACCAATTTTCTAATGTCACCAAAAAATATAAATAAAAAATAATAAATGACATGAACGAAAAAAAAACGACATCCTAGCCTTTAACATTACTGGTTGAACTGGTCCATTAGCGTACCTTCGTAGGTGTGTATTTTATAAAATGTTAGTCCACAAAATGGGTTCCTGTCATTTTTTCAATTAGCAACAGAATTTTAAGAACATTACTACCTATTATATAATAGCTGGAGATGAATACATAGTCAACAATCTTAACATGAGCATTATAATGATTATAGTAGACTGTTTTGAATTCGCGTGTTGGGGGCGTCAGATATATGAACCACACAGGGCGCAATAATTCCTTGTTCCGGCCTTGGAACTAATATCGGCTATAAAGGACATATAGTTGCAATTGTTACGATACGCCTATGAACACTAAGAGACAAATAAGGAAGATATTGAAAAGGGAGTATACTACTATGCAAATCCATTTATTTATATTGGTTTTTTGTTTAAATTTATTAACTTTTGGTATCCGACTTTTTCATAAATCGAAATTTTTGATCTTGGGAAAGATTTAGGTTAATGAAAAAGAAATTAGTAGAATAATATTTTGTTTCATTAGTTCAATATTCAAATGTGAAAAAGGAAAAATCTCAAGAAATGAGAGTAGTTAAAATAGACTTTGGTATTTCATTGCGCTGCTGAAAGTGAAATACCTTCACATGTTCCGTCATGTCAGAGGCATCAAATCATACTTCGCCAATCATTTCTATCAAAGTACCATCAATCTAGTCAACTACAAACACTGATCCCTTTCTGATCAAACGACTCAAAAATGAAGCTTTGACTGAACCTTTTCTTTTTTTTATAAATATGATTAAGAGAATTTTACACATTTTAGAATCCTTTACATATACAAAATCAAATTGAATACTTTCCTATCGAGTGATAACTAAATAAACGGCTAACCTCGAATGGTTGAACTATTGATATTAAAATATAATCATACCTCAATTATTTCACTTTCTTCGGTTTCAATCATTTTATCTTCCGTACATAAAGGCAAAATGAGAACCGGTAGAGTTTGAATTTCTCTACTCGGATAGAATTTAGAACTTTCTAAATAATCACTCTTTTCATTCATTGATGGATGTTCGGAAGCAGAATTCCTCATGCTAATCATAAACTCGGACTTTGTTAACTTGTTTTGATCTGAAATTAACTGTAAAGACCCTGGAGAGGTCTTTATTGACTGTTGTTCTCTCTCATGAGTGATCACGTCAGTTTCATAATTTGATCTCACTACCTCTGGACAGTCATTAATGTATGGCGGTGTGGTTCGAGTTGAACAGGTAAATTCCAAAGACAAGGCTTTAGTTATTTTTACAATTTCTTCTTTGTTTGGTGTAAAGGTTTTCGAAGGTTCATTCGTTATTGGGATTGAATTATTGTCGAGTAAATCATCTGTCATTGGAATGATTTTAGGGGAATCATTCGGACTCTTGTTTAGCTTTGGAGTTGAATAATTTGAATTGTGACTCTGATCCAAACTCTTATTGCTGCAACCCATTGATAGGTTTGTTGCTTTCGTTTGATAGGAATTGCTGGATGAAGACGATAAAGACGAATCTCTTGTGTTGTTAGATCCATTTTCAAAAAGACTCACTCGAGAATTGTCAGTCAAAACTGTATTGCATAGAGGACTGTATATTTCAATGTTCTGTTCGCTGCAGCACAATGAGCTCTTTAGCATAATTGGATTCATTAATATTCACTTCAACGATGTTCATTGCGCTTTCGACTTTATATCAGCTATTTTATTTCTATTGACCATGAAATAAATCAATTAAATCAAAGGAGTTTTTCTTGATTTATCGTTCAAATAATAAGCTATTCTTCATCCTGGAATAGTATTCCATGATACTTCTCTTTATTTAATCTTCATTTGATAAGGGAGAATTTTCAAAGAACAATTACTTAAAAGGCTGTCAAAAATCATTGTAAAACTCCAGGTGTTGAAATTTAATAAGACATTTAATTATATTTAGTTGAATTTGAAAGCACATAATGTGACATTAAATAAGACCTTTAATAATAAATCTTAAAACTAGCCTATAATAAAATTGTGTGATGTGAGCGTGTGAGTCATTACTAATGACACACACGCTCACATCACACAATTTTATTATAGGCTAGTTTATGCTTGAAGCATACTATCAGGTCGCATTAGTAGAAGAAGCACAAGAAAAAACTGCTTTTAGTTTCAAAGAAGGTCAATTTTGTTTCAATCGACTTCCATTTGGATTATCAACGGCTCCAGCAACGTTTCAGCGATTAATGCACACGATGTTAGAGGGCAGATTGTTTAATCGAGCAATTGTTTATTTTGACGATATTCCAGTATATGGCAAGGACCAGTCTGAACATGATGAGCGATTGCGAGAAGTTTTTAAAAGAATAAAAAAACAGGACTAAGAATAAATCCGGAGAAGCTCGAAATTTACAAAACCAAATTAAAATTTCTTGGTCACGCCGTCAGTGAAGATGGAATACAGACAAATTCAGAGAAGATCAAGTCAATTTCAGAAGTGATGAAACCACAGTGTGCTAAACAACTTCGATCATTTCTGGGTTTGGCAAAGTACTATAGACGATTTGTCAAAGATTATGCTATAATAGCAGCACCCCTACATGCAGCAGCGTCAAGTTGTGATAAAACAATCGAATGGTTAGAAAATTGTGGGAAACAGTTTTAGACAACTAAAAGAAGCCTTAACACAAGCTCCTATTCTTGATTTTCCTCGTATAGATCGTAAATTTATTTTGGATACTGATGCTAATTTTGAAGCTATTGGAGCAGTGTTGAATCATATAAAAGAAGACGTTTCAGAAATAGTTATCGGATACGGTTCAAGAAATCTGACGGCCCATGAAAAGGGATACTGCGTAACCAGGAAACAGTTATTGGCATTCCATGAATATGTTTTATATTTTAGACAGTATTTATACGGGAAAGAATTCGTGGCTCGAACAGATCACAAAGCTTTAGTATTTATGAATATGAAATAAAGCAATAAGTCCACAATTTCAGACATGGATGGCTAATCTATCGGAATACGATTTCCAATTGACATACCGGAAAGGTGAAGAACATGCAAACGCAGATGGATTATCAAGGATTGATGGTAGTTTATGTGAACACATGTACAACATAAAAGAGAAAGATCAAGAGT
>CAUHTR010006872.1:0-13830 GCA_959609185.1 Schmidtea polychroa | reverse complement strand
AATAATACAATATCGCACCTTTGACATTCAGACATACATTACATAATATTCAGTCACACAAATTCAAAAAAAACATAAAAAAGGACAAAAATTTTGTGCGACCGGTATCGAACATGTGCATATGTCACAGAAAAGGAGAAAATAAAGGTGCTGTGAAAAAAATAAATTTCAGACATGCATACACTACACACAACAATCCTAAATTAAAATATACACCAAACACCACTGAGATACGTTCTCTACACCTAATTCCGAAATTTAATAACTTCTATAATCTAAAAAAATTCAATAAATATATATTATAGGAACACACAAACTTACCTATTGTTATCTATTGTTATCTATTGTTCCGAAATTTAGTAACTTTTTTATAGGTTTTGTGAAGGTGAGAGAAAAATAACTGAACACACCAACACAAAACACATAATGAAAAATGCATGCAAAATTCTTATATAGGTTTTTGTTCCGAAATAAATAACTGTTAACATATTGTTAACATATTGTTAAAATATAATTATTTTAAAATTATTAAAAAATGCAAGAAAATACTTTTAATTTAGATTCCGACAGCTCTACCTTGAGCTTTAGGGAAAAAGAAGAAAATACAATGTAAGTTTTATTCATTAAATTACAAAATATTAAAATATTTTATAGTATGTGTGAAGGCAGCATTTCAAATATTGAAGGTCCTTCGAGATCTTTTGATTTACAGAAAGAAAAAAGCCATCGAAAATGAGCTGCAGAAAGAAGATTATAAAAATTTAAAAAACTATTTCATTCATGTACGCCGATTTTTTCCTAAATGTCTTAAAAAAATAAATGTGTTTGGTGATTACTTTATTTATTTATAAATATAAAAATATCTAACTTACATTTTAGCGAAATAATTCCATATTAATGCATAAAATATCATAAATTTCCTAAAAACACCTGAAATTTAATTATTAATATATTATATTATAAATGATGACTAACAGTAATATTTAAGAACTTGAATAATGATCTCATAATTATATAAATTCAAAATTCAAGTCTTAAAATATACTTGAAATTAAAAAAATTACCTGAAAACCATTTTTGTTGCTAATAAATTATTGAATAAATGAAATTTAATAACTTCATTATCACGTAAATAGTGACTCACCTCAACTGGTGTGCACACCAACGTGAATTATAGAAGTTATTAAATTTCGGAATTGGGTGTATAGTGGTGGTTGGCGTGTAGAGCAATTTCTCTCACCGATTCACTCATCGATTTACTCATCATCACATTTATTCATTTATCATGAATTTGAAATTTATTTGGAAATTTATTTTAGCCATATTAAAATGAATTTCAAGTAATTTTTTTTATTTAAAGTAAATTTTAAGACTTGAATTCTGATCCATATGAGATATGAGATCATTATTCAAGTTCTTAAATATTACTTTTAATCAACAGTAAAATTATAAATTTTAATTAATTTTCAGGGTTTTTTAGGAATTTTATGACATTTATCTTGGAATTATTTCGAAAAAATGTGAGTCCGATATATTTTTAATTATAATTAATTAAATAAATAAATCAATCACCAAAAATATGTATTTTTTAAAACATTTTGGAAAAAATCGCTGGTTAAAATAATTTTTTTAATTTTCGTAATTTTTTTTCTGAGCTCAATATGAGGGGATTCTTTCAGGAAATCAAATCTCGATTGAAAAGATATTGAACCAAATACATCTGCTCTTGATATTTTCATTAAAAATATAATTATAACAATTTTCGACGATCTTTTTTTTCTAAAAATTGTCTAAAATAAAGTTATTATAGAAACGTATCTCATCGTTACATTTCTACGAATCAAAAGTTTGTATGTGTTTTTTAGTATGTGTTGCGTTTGTGTGCAGTTTTTAATTTTTCTTCCACTTTTCAGACTTCTATAGTATAAGATATATCTCACTGAGCTATAAATGAGAACTTCAACGTGAAATCAAAGTAAGTATGTATGTTTCTATAATGTAAGATTAATGATTTTTTTGTTATATTATCGGAAACGGTTCTCAGTGGTGTTTGGTGTACACATTCAATGAAAAAACCTATACACGCAATCATTTATTACGGACATTTTATTATAAAATATGCAATTTCAGGATATTTCTAAAGCTTTATCACATTTCACGTTTCCTTGAGCAATGTAAATTATAATTAAAAAAAAATTCCAATTTAAATGTATTTTAGATGACGGAAAATGTAGCAGAAAGGCATCGAAAAATGTAATTTGTAATTGAATAATTAAATTTAAAGTTAAATATTTTTAGGTATTCAGAAATTGATAAAAAAAGATTGATCGAAGTCACAGAGCTGGTACTAAATTATTGTAATCATATAAAAAAATCCCCAAAATTATCTATAAATGAAAGGATTTTAGAAGAGCTTTAAAGATCTGTATTTAAATAACAATTTAATAAATTTCTCATTTTGAGAATAAATAATAAATGTCCTGAAATATATAATGATAAAGATGATAGCTTAATTTCTTAAAAAGATTATTAACATTAAGAAATTAAAAATATTTTTAAAAATTTAAAATTTAATGAAAAATATAACTTTAAACTTATATGTTCATATTGTTTCTTTGTCTCACATAATTTCTGTTCTTTGGTGTATTAATCATTGAGTAAGAAGTGTTACCTAAATATATAATTTAATATTTGTACAGTTTTATGTTGTTTATATGTGCTTGAAGGTCATGTAACATTAATAAATTCAATGGGAAAAAAATCAGTGGTGAAATTGGAAAAAAAAGTTTTTATAATTAATTAATAAGTATATAGTTTTGAAATCACTTCTTAATTCTGTCCTCAAAGAGTTAAAGAAGCAATGAAAGCGTATTTCAAATAACGGGAGATTAAATATCTACTGAATCTAAATCGTTTTATATATGAATTTGTATTTTAGGATCTTCGTTTGGTATGCCAAGAAGATCTATTCTCTATCGTGATATAGAAAGATCATTTTCAAGTACTGCTTACTTACTACCAAGGCCAATAGTATTTCCATCAGCACAGATCCTAGTTCATACAACAAAAAGAAATTACACAGCAAATGATTATTTTAATTTGTTTCGTGATATTAACTATATGAGAGGTACATCATTTTGCTAAATAATAATAATAATATTATAAATGTTTTTGATGCTTTCTTGGTAGCAGCATTTATTATTTAAAACAATAAAGTGATACTTTAAGCCTTTTGCTGCGAATAATGTATTTAATGAAAATATTTTCGACTATAAGTTAGTCCTTGTCAATCTATCTTATAACAAGGACTATCTTAATCTTTTCATTAAATACATTATTCGCAGCAAAAGGCTTAAATTATCACTTTATTGTTTTAAATAATAATAATAATAATAATAATAATAATAATAATAATAATAATAATAATAATAATAATAATAATAATAATAATAATAATAATGATAAAACATAGGTGAAGCTTGGGTAATTCTGTTATAGTTAGTGAAAAGCTGATTCATAAATATACCTATGCTTATTTTTACGAGTTCTTTACTAGATGTTGTGTTTTGAGAAAAATTTAGAAGTATTGTATATATTTACCATTTTAATCGTTTTACTTGAACCTGGTTTTGGTATGGTCTTTAACTAATCCTTATTCGGAAAATGGTTGTAGCAAAATATTTGTCTTCTCAACATACTGAAGTAATGTATTTTCACTAAGTAGAGTGTTTGGCTGTACAGCATTTTTAAGATAGACACGTATAGAGGTTCATTTATTTATTCACTTGTTAGTCGAACTTGACTCAATGTACAGAATTTTCAACCTCAAATTTAAAGAAATTAGATGAAAATTTTAGATAATTTTTAAAATAGTGTCTTAACCATTTAAATTCCAACGTCAAAAGTGACTCGACAGATCTTGCTATTTTATTCATTCTTAATAATATGTTAAATAATAATAAATACTATTAGAAGACTTCAGAGACATATAATTTATTAATATCAACAATTGATTAGGCCTCCGGAGGAAGTAATTATATTGTAAGTATCTTGAGCAAGATACACACATACATCAACAATACAATATTACATCTTTGACATTCAGGCATACATTACATAATAATCAGACATACAAATTCAACATGCAATAATATTATTTCAAACAGGTATTATTTACAGTTATCCTACAAATATATTAAATATAAATGCTGTAAACTTACCTAAAAATATAATTTCTCAAAATGCAGAATAATATCGGATTAAATTTCATATTTACAAGGATATGTAATTTTATATGAACATGTTTGAAATCTGATCTTACTAAAAAAGCAAATCTAGAACATTTAAATATATTTTAAACAACAAAAGCAGGATTACTGAAATTATTTAACCCTGATAATAATTTCGCCTTTATTAAAGAATTTATAGAAAAAGGTTAAAATACATTATTTCTAAGGAGACCACCTCTCCGGTTTCACCTAGAGATCTCCGTTTTTTCAAAATATCTCCGGTTGGGTCAAGCCATTTTACCAGTTTCTTCATATTAGTTCGTTAAAAGTGACTTAAAATATTTTAAACCACTAATTTGAAATTATACATTCTTTTAGATTCGTTGGGTATTTAACGAGAATATTTTTTTTGTTTATTTTCCCTCTTTTGCAAGAAGTCAGGACTAAAAATATGCGTTTAAATTTAATAAATAATTTTTTATCGATTATAATCTTGAATAAAATGAGAAAAAAATTTATGAAAATGAATTATCCGTATTTTTCAAATTCTCCGGATTTCTATGAAAGACTCTATGGGTGTTTGTAAAATTAAGGTGGTCACCAAATTATTTCCGTATTTTGTCTCACTGATTTTTTATTTTTAAAATATATTTAAAATTTAAAATTTAAGGATATGAGATGTTCCACAAAACCCAATCTTACTTCAGTGTCAATGAAGCCTTGAAAGGAATAAAGCAGGTATTTTGTATTCATGGAATCGACGTTTCAACACCGAAACTTTTACGATATGATTCGAAATTTCCTAATATTGAGCCCGAAATCCTTTATGGTCAAGGAGACGGCACGGTTAATATAAACAGTTTGCTAAACTGTAAATTCTGGAAATCAGTTGCTTATATTCAAATCAAAAAAGTCAATCATAACAACATATTATCCGATCCGTCATATATTTCATTTATCAAGAAAATAGCTCAATTTTTTGTTTAAATAAACTAATATTGTGTAGTTCATGAATATATTTATTTATTATATTATTACTTTATTTTATTATTTAAAATACACCTAACCCTCAATTTACACGGTACTCGATTTGCACGATTGCAGAAATGCGGAAAACACCACATCTTTGATCCAACCACTTGACCATGGAATAATTTCTACCTTTAAAGTTCATTAAATGAAACATATTTTCCAAAATGTTTTGGATGAGCTGGGCCCTGACAATACTCTAACCCAGGGCTTTTCAAACTTTTTAAACAAGGGACCCCTAATTTTATTACGCTTAGTTTACGAACCCTCATAAAATCGCTCACGGACCCCAGTTTGAAAAGCCCTGCTCTAACTGTTACCCAAGTGTGGAAAAAATATACAATTTTAAATTGTGTGGAAATAATAAAATTAGCTGTTGCAGATATAAAACAGTCAACATTGAATGCGTGTTGGAAATCAATCTGGCCTGATGTAGTTTTGAGTGGACGTAGTGAACTCCAAAGTAAAGTTCGAGAAAGAATGGTTAAAATATAAGTCTATAAAAGAAAATTTGCAAAAGAGATATACTAGTGAAAAAGCTAAGAGACACTGCAGCACCTGTCACTTTATTCCATTATTAGAGAATGAATATTCTAATATTACATGTTTTCCACATCAAGAAGGCGGAGAATGTTTCGATGAAATTGAAGAGTTGGTGGTTGATACCGAATTTAATGAAGATGAAT
Source organism: Schmidtea polychroa (assembly GCA_959609185.1). Taxonomy (NCBI): domain Eukaryota; kingdom Metazoa; phylum Platyhelminthes; order Tricladida; family Dugesiidae; genus Schmidtea; species Schmidtea polychroa. The sequence goes on along the minus strand of CAUHTR010006872.1, from coordinate 7,886 downwards.
TGGTAAAAATGGTGAATAATTCCATATCCAGTGAATCCGAAAGTGATTGTGATGAACCAGTTCCAACACTAACAAGAAATACTATCGGTAAAGGAGTTGTACTGGCTAAAGAACTGGAAAATTTCTTCTTTCAAAATGATCCAAATACGTCAAAAAGTTTAAGATTTGAAAGAGAATTACGTAATTGTTTAACTCCATATCAGGAAATTTATAAAGAGTTGAGTAAAAATATACAACAATATTCGATAATGGATTTTATTAAAATAGTACCCGACATGCCTGTGAAAAATGAGTTTGAAAGTAGTTCTGAAATTGAACAAATTAGTAGTAGTAGTGAAGAATTTTCAACACAAAACAAAAAAGGGCTGTCGCGTTATTAACAAGTGAAGATGACACAGAATAAACACTCGTTTTTTGCAATTTTTTGTTTTGATGTTAAAAATACACGTGTAATATTGTAATTTAATTTCACGATTTCTTTACACGGTTTCGTTTTACACGGTACTTTTGTGGAACCAACCTACCGTGTAAATCGAGGGTTAGGTGTAAGGCAAATAGAATTACATAACATTGTAATGTTATATAACGTAGGGATCTCCAAAGTAAAGTGCGAGAAAGAATGGTTAAAATATAAGTCTATAAAAGAAAATTTGCAAAAGAGATATACATTGATATTTACATTGATATATACATTGACACTGTAGCACCTGTCACTTTATTTCTATAAATAATGCTTTGACCGTCCTTCATAGTCAATTTATTTGTTTATATGTGATAAAAGGTTCCTAGGCTCGTAGAGAAATAATATAGTCAGAACAAAGTTATTTTATATTTGAGATAAGACACGTAAAGGTTAAAAATTTGTAGTTTGTTTTGATGTGTTAATATTTAATTCCAGTCATTCGGAGATTTAAAAAGACATATTTCATTCCGTGTAATTTAGAAGCGTAATTAGGTTTTTACTTTTAAAGAAGAAATACATTATTTAACAGGTTGAATTAGTATATGGAGGAGAAGTTCCTTTAAGAGCAACAATATATAACTGGAGTCGGGAGTTGTCGTTCTGAAGAAAAAGTGACTTGGAAGACCTGTAGAGATTGATGAAGAAAATATTGAAAAATGGAAGCAAATATTTTTAACAATAAGAATTATACAAATGGAACAGTTTCTAAAATTAAATATTTGCTAGAGAACAATATAGCTTATGTTGCTTTTAACAACAACGTTATTGGAAACCATTGGACCAAGTGTTCTGCAAAATACGGAGAATGAGACATTTGAGACTCTATATACCACATTCTAGACGAGAATCTAAAGAGTGGGTATCATCTTGAGAGAGAAAGATACTTTATTCAGGTACTTCACATCGCAAATATGTGATGTTGAGTGTATTTTAAGATGTTATATCTTGAAGGTCAATTTGCCCAACGGCTACATTAACTCAGAGAACTACTCCATCTTGATCAATAAATGCGAGGATATGCGACGAAAACCTCAAAACCAGAATCTTTATTTTCTCCATGATAACATTCTAATCCATATCTTATCGAACACAGGAAGTCATAGCAAAATGTGAGTTTGTGCAGTTTAATCATACAGCATACAGGCGTTGCGTTATTGGGTCGTTGGTGAAATTTAAATTTAATAAATTATTACTTTGACTCAATGTTCCCTCTAAGCCATAAGCAGCAGTGCGCGCAAAGTCAGCTGCGCTGAGCAGCCTTTAAATACAAATGAGCGTCAAAATGCTATAACGTGGTTGTAAGAGTTTTAAAACGACACTGTATTCTATAACTGTAGCGACTATATTGAAAACTAAGTAGATAACCGGTCTTCGCTGCTGGTGGTCCATTTACATCGACAATTTCCTTGTGCTTTTTACTAGGAACAACTGCCATGAAACGGTTGAATTAAATATACTGCGCTGAAAATAATTTTGCTGCGCGCGCGCACGCGCGCAGCTTAGAGGGAACGTTGCTTTGACTCCAAGTGTGCCTTTAGTTGACCACAGATAACAATTAACACTGGAAACTTTATTGAATATCACAAATATTTTCTTAATGATGCAATTGGCTCAACAAGCTAACTACCGATTATACAGTGCTTATTACAACACTATAGTGAAAAATAGAACACGCGTATAATCTTGATTTGACAAATCTCTCACAACTGAGGAGTATAACAATCGGTAATTTAACCGGCTGTTTTTTAGTTTGATTTGGATTTACTCGCCGAACTTTACTTTGTTATTAACTGAATAAGTTCATGCTGCTTATCCCTTTATTTCTGCTTTCTTGTCTCGAATTCTCCTTTTAACTCTTTTCTAAGCTTCTCTCTTTAAGTTTCTCTGCTTCAATTCTCTTCAGATTCTCCAAATAAATGTCGTCGTATTATCTCAATTAATCTGTCCTTTGTCGCAATATTATGTTTCAAATCTTCTGTCGTAACTCTGTTTCACAATATTCTGACACAAATGTTCTCCCTTAATCGTTCTGTCGCACTATTTCTCTCTTAACTGTTTTGTTTGCTTCTGCTGCGCTTCCTCCTTTTATACCTCGTTACTTTGTAGAACTTCAGTTTATCTTTAATTTTCCATTTTTTTCAACATAATTCCCCGACTTTTCCCTGCAATATAGTTATCTTTGACAGCTGTCAAGATATTTTCTAGTTTTTCCTTTTGGCCGTTCCGGCCTGTTTTCTTGTTGTTCCCGTTATCTCTAACAAGCCGTCGAGATAAGTACATTATTGTTGTTTCTGTTTCTCTTGATTTGAAATTCCTTTTCCTTTTGTACTAATTAATTAGTAACGACCTTTATTTTAATTCCTTGTTTACTTTCTTTTGTTCGTATTATCTTTCTCATTTCCTGTTTCTTTTTACTTCCATTTTCTTTTCTGAGTTTACATAAAGCGTCCCGTTTGTCATGACGATTTTCCCTTAAGTAATTTTATTTATTTATTCATAAATTTGTTATTTAGGTATCCTCAACACAGGTCAGATCTCACACCTAGTGATTTTTGGTTGTTCAATCATCTAAAGAAAGATTCGAGAGGTAAAATATTTGAATCAAAGCATGATTTGATCAAAAATGTGGAAAAATTGTTGCGGAGAAGAGACTGTAACTCTTTGAAATGGCTTTCAAATCAATGGTGAACCGCCGAAAAAAGTGCATCTGTGTTAATAGAAGTTGTTTAGAGAAATAAATCTTACATATCTGTCTTGTTGATAATAAGGAATGTGTTTCCATTAACTTTATTATTTCTATGAGAGTCTAAGGACTTTTAAGCTTTACCACATAGAAGTAAAAGTTTCGGAGTTCAGAGTTGGATTTATAATTTTTCGGCCGGAATAAAATTTAATTCTGACTCCAAAAGTAAGGTTGGTATTGACTGTGAGATGAAAACCAATTCGTTGTTATATTTTGATTCTACAATTGGAAAATAAATCCACTGTGGCAGAACAAAAACCACCCAAATAGTAGTTCCTGTCGAACTTTGAGTCAAAAACGGCAGTTATTCCATTTTTAGCGCAAGATATATCCTACAAAGGCAACAAAAAAAGCGTTTTTAATACCGATTCCTGTTTTAATAATCATCACTGTTTCTTCATCTTATCGGATAGTGTTTTTATCATCAATTCTATTCAACATCAAAGAATCTTTTAAAAATTTGTAATGAATTTCGTCAAGTTCATCATAAAATTAGAAATTAATTCATTCAAAAAGATTTTTTCTTGGATTAGAATGTGTTGATGATGAAGCTTTATAACTTGACAATTTCTGCCTGAAGAGCAAGGGAGGATACCAAGTATAGAGGACATTAATTAATAATTAATTAATAAAGATAATTTTCACAATTTTCAATTTCTATTATTAAAATTTAATTATTTTCAACTTTGATTTTTTTTATTATCAATATTTTCCAATTTATTTATTTTTATTTTGTTAACTTTTTTATTTTTTGTGTGTGATTTAAATGTATTAAAATGTTCAGTATTTTTATACTCAGTAAAATCGATTAAATGTTCATCAATTTGAATAAATGTTCAGTAATTAAAACAAATTTTCAAAATTAAAGCAAATGTTTATTAATTTAAACAAATGTTCATTAAATGTTCTTTAAATGCTCATTATTCCTTAAATAAATTACCCTAACCCTAACCCTTGTTTTACTGTCTATTTTTGATAATATATTAACCAGAAAATGTTTACTTTGCATTATAATCTCATTTGCTGAAACATAAATTATGGAATATTTTAATTAAAATACTGAACGTTTAATATTGTCTGATAATAATATTTAGCAAAGTTGAAATATAGATTTATATATTGAATAAAAAATATTATAATAAATTAAAATGAATATATGGTAAGTGATTTTAAAGCTTTGATTTTTAATGAATTTTATTTCCCAGGAAAAAAACCTTACTTATCATTGTAATTGTTAACATAGGATTTATATATTATCATTTAAATCCAAGGTATGGAGAGACTAAGTCAGCCGAGATCCATCTTATCCACAACGAAACTGTCACCGATACTAATATTTCTCATGATCTGTTTCTGTCCATGATTCTTCCGAGTCGAATAAACTGTTATAAAATTAACAAAATTCTATTTTATCCCATTTGTATAAGCATGAAATATGTGTTCCAATTTGGTAATTGTGTCATGTATTCTTTTGGAAATGACTACGATTTCTATTTCGAAATGGCATTTATTAAGGGGTAAGTCATTTTTTATTTACCAATTAATGTCTTACCTAGGTCAAACATTTTCCTGAGAAGGCAATGCGAGACAATAATAATTTTTAGGTGTTAAATAGGCGGTACTGAAAATAATGAAACATAAATTTAACAATTTTTATTTAACAAATGAAGGAAAAAATAATCTCACAATAAGTGCTCATATATTATATTTATATACAAAATGATATTTAAGTAAAATATATTAAATTAAAAAAAAATCAAATATGAAATTAAAGAGCCCAATTGTCTCCGATATAAAATAAAACTTTATCAAAACAGTTAAGGTGGCTGTTTATATAACGTATATCACTGAGGCAGTATAGTATAACCACCCAAATAGTATGACCATTGATTAAAACATTTAAATATGATTAAATTAAAATTGCTATTTTTCTTTATTGTGGAAACCCTTAAGACAAGAAATTTAAAGTATTATACTGAAGTCATATTAAAGAATGTAATCGCGATCATTCATTCCATTTAGAATATCCAGTTTGTTTTCACCATAATACACCATAAATAGCCTACTTTTGTTCGACACATCTTTCTAACATATTCTAACGCATAACTACATCTTATATCAGGGATCTCAAACTCGACTCACTATGAGGACCAATTTAGGACAAGAACACCAATTCGAGGGCCGCATCAAAATTTTTTTTAGTACTATAATAATTGATTAAATTTATAAATTCATTAAGAATTTAAAATTTACATTTTTGCTAAATGTTGGGTGTTGTTGAGGGCCGCGTGTTTGAGACCCCTGTCTTGTATCAACATATGATTTGGTAAATTTAATTGGTTTTGATATTTTTCTAATAAATTAGGGGCAGAAATACCGTTTTTGAAATCACCAACAACAGCTCGAACATTTTAAAGTTTAAATTGTATTTATTTAAAACGCGATTAATATACAATTGTAATAAATGTTCAAAACAGTTTAAATTGTTACCATCACTGTCATTCATAGCCTTTAGTATGTTGGCAGAACTATCATGAAACTACTGAAACTTATTTTGAAAAAAAACATTCCATTAAATCAGTGGTTCTCAATTAATTTAAAAGCACGGAACACCAATCACATAATTTTATTTTTACGCGGAACACTGACAAAAATATACTTGCCCACAATGAGTGACCAATCACAAATTACTATAAATCTGTCGTAAACGTAAACAATTCCTTCTTATAAGCAAAGAAAATACAACGCGCAACAATAACAAGCAATAAAAACACTTTTATATTTGTATGTTTATATATCTGTGTAACGGCTTTCTTATTGAATCATCTTATAAAAACATTAATTGAGGTTTTTGATGATATGTATATTTAATGCAAATTTTAAGATAAAATGTCATTTTTTTCGCGTAACACTGGAAGCGTAATCGCGGAACACGATTTGAGAACCACTACATTAAGTAAATGCAGTATCAAAAGCGTCTTCAAGATTTTTAGTGGTATGTTTTTAGGAAATGGAATTATGGAAAGTAGGGAATTTTTAAAAGTAAAATTTTCAGTTATAAATTGTGAGGTGATTGACATATATGATTCATTAGTCATAGATGCCCAGGTGTCTGTTGTAAAACTAATAAATTGAGCATATTGCATTTCATTAAAAATATTTTCACACACTGAATTGTAAATATTAGGCAAAATAGTAGCTGTAAAGGAGCGTTTGGAAGGAATAACAAAATTTGGATTTAATTGGAATAAAAATTCTGGAAAAATATTTTGACTCAGGAAAAAATAGATGAAGACCATGGAATGGGTCGACTTTCTCTTCAACTTTGGATTGAGATTTGGTTTTTGGTAAATGCTGATTATGATCATTATGGGTGTGATACAGCATTCCATTAGTCTATCCCAGCAATGTCTAACTGGCGGCCCGATTGCGATTTTTGTGCGGTCCGATAAGAAAAAAAAAGAAATTCGCACAAATTAAGATTTAAATTTTGATAGTCGATAAAACAAATAATTTTTATTATGTGGTCGAATGACTTTTCATAAAACTCCTATATTATACATAATTAAAGTCTAGTTTGACGACTATCAACAATCTTTGTATATCAAATATTATTTCAATATTTTATTGCCTTTTATTGAATTTAAAATGTTTTAAGTAAAACAATAAATGTTTATAATTAAACATTAATAAACATTATAATTAACTAACCTATATTTTATTTATATTTTTTAATTTTAAAAAATTAACATTATACACCAATAAAGGTAAAGTTACAAAACGGCATTCAAAATGCAGGATAATGGGACTAAAACAAGTAAATCTCCTTTAATTATTTCAAATCCTTTGTAAATGATGTGATTGAAAATAAAATAAGTAATTACACTGATTGATGTCCCATGGTCCCACAATATCTTAATTACTACTTTGTTAATTTCAATCTTTCTCCCAATTTTTACCTCTTCCTTTATACACATAGAGTCTTCTTCGACAATATTGGATATTTTATAATCACTGATCTTGATCCTATTGACAATATATATATATTAAAATGAGAGCTTGAAGACTATAAATCAGTAATATAACGATGTTTTTTGATACTCACGAAATTTTGGCACTGCCTTTTTCAAGTGAATTTTTCTTCAAGTGAAAAAAGTGAAAATTTACTTGAAAATTTCATGCATTATTAGTTCCATGACTAGTCATAAACTTTATCACGTATGTACAAACTTTTCTCATCTCTAAATAAATGATATGATTTATCACAAATAAAACATTTATATTTCCGTGTGTATAGAAAACGTAGATACTCCTTACTCCTGTTCATTTTTATATAAGCATTATTTAATTTAAAATCTTTAACAACCAGACACGTTAATAAAAACAGAAAGGAGGCTTTAATAAGGGGAATTATCAGGAAACTTCTAATTTCTACAAATTTGCAAACTCCTAGTTGACTAAACACTATAAAATGTCTAATTTCCCAGTTTTGGGGACAAATTTTAAAAGTGGAAAATTATGTAATAAAAAAAAATTTGTATTTAAAAATTTACTAAAAATTCAATTTTTAATAATAAAAAACTGCTATTTTTGTTTTTCCTTTTTAGATATCTTTTCTCTTAAGTAAATCTCTAACTTAAATATTACAGAGAATATTTAGTTTGACAATTGCATAATTTA
>CAUHTR010006869.1:0-13866 GCA_959609185.1 Schmidtea polychroa | reverse complement strand
ACCTTGAAAGATCTGTTTACTTATTTACATAACGAAAAAAATAGTAATTTTAATTCAAATTAGCCATAAATATATGCTTTAAAGTGTCAAATACTGGCAAATCTGTTAGTTATTCAATCCTCAATCCAATGATCATGACCATAATTTTAAAATCACATGTGTCGGTTTTACATGGGTTTTTAGGTATTTTAATACATGTTCTGTTCAGATGTCTTACATACACCTCCTTCACGTGTAGTTTAGGTTCGAACATATTGAATTGCTCGGGCAATTGTATTTTAGCATATTGTTATAAAATTTATATTTTTTTTTGGATAAAAATTGCTCGTTTGAAGATAGCTATATTGCCAGGCATTCGAGATTTGGACCGATGATCTTGGATGAAATTGAATCACGGATAGGCAATATTGTAACCCCGACTGACAGTAATGATGGTGATGTAAATGAGGTGGATGACATGATTATATTTGAATAAATGTCTAGTTTTTAAACGTAATAAATTTGTTTTGAAAATATGACCCGAAAATAAGCCCTAGGTAGCTTTTTATCTGAAAATTTGAAGTAAGACAGTGTCTTATTTTCGGGGAAATACGGTAATTAAATACCATTATTGTAATAATAAAATATCTAATTTTGTCTTACATTAAATCTATCAGATTTATTGATACTTATGGCATGACATATAGGTTCAATAAAGGCAAAATTTTTGATAAAGCATAGTACGTCTTCTTCAACAGTCATGTCCATAAATTTACATAAATCATCATCAAAATCAAAATCTTCGTTAGCTACTTCAGGATTATGTTCAACTGAACAATAATTGATTAACTGACTCATGATTCTTTTAATAATATCAATGCAAGTTAATTTACTATAGCAAGTTTCACCAATTAAATCACATTTTAAATCTTCTTCTTTTATTCCTGGAGGAGGCGATATATTTCTCAAAGCCATACTAAATAAGAAAAAAAAATTTTTTTAATTTAATATTGTAGGTATTTGAAAAACACATGTAATCAATTCGCTTTAATTAAAATAAACAAATTAAGTATCGAGATAAAATTTACATAGATAAATTCAAAATATATACCAGTTATTAACAATAATTATTGTTAATTTGATTATTGATAGAAGGTAATTAATTTTAAATAAAATTTCAAATTTTAAATATATAATATAAATTGATTATGCCAGACAAATTAATATCGTATATATAAACAAAGCATAAAATTGCATAAAAACTATTTTATTTGAACTGCAAAATAAATAAAATTATACAAATCACTTTTTTGGTATTGTTAAATATTAATATTGTTAACAAATTTTTATGATAATAAAATAATTAACAGAAGTTCAATGAAATTTTTCTATTTTGATCAACTTCGATCTTTTGTAATCTTATTATATATGGCATTGTAATTAATTTTGTAATTAACTGGGATTGATGAATGTTGCACGCAGATATTGCGATGGCTAATTAACTTATTTCCAGTCGTTGGATCAAGTGAACACTTTGAGAATGAACTCATTGTCGATTATAAAGCGCTTTATTAATTTTTGTGGCTACACTTACAAAGGTAAACACACTGATGTTGAGGTCTCACTATTTGAGATTCTCAACTTTACTGGTTCTTATGTAAATAAAAGAAATATGAGTCTTTGTATAAATATTGTTGNGATAAAATTTACATAGATAAATTCAAAATATATACCAGTTATTAACAATAATTATTGTTAATTTGATTATTGATAGAAGGTAATTAATTTTAAATAAAATTTCAAATTTTAAATATATAATATAAATTGATTATGCCAGACAAATTAATATCGTATATATAAACAAAGCATAAAATTGCATAAAAACTATTTTATTTGAACTGCAAAATAAATAAAATTATACAAATCACTTTTTTGGTATTGTTAAATATTAATATTGTTAACAAATTTTTATGATAATAAAATAATTAACAGAAGTTCAATGAAATTTTTCTATTTTGATCAACTTCGATCTTTTGTAATCTTATATATGGCATTGTAATTAATTTTGTAATTAACTGGGATTGATGAATGTTGCACGCAGATATTGCGATGGCTAATTAACTTATTTCCCATATGCCATTTCAATATGCACCGCCCGTGACTTTAAACATACGAATAGGCAAATGTACCTTTTATTTCTCACCTTTCCTCTGCCTACTTTAGTTTCAAACGGTCCTGCAAAATCTACTGCCGAGTGAACAAAGGCTCTAAAAGGTTCTGAAACCCTGAACGCCGGTAACGGTGCCATTATTTGACTCATTCCTTTAGCTTTTCTTTTTCTACACATTCCGCAATCTGTCTCACATTGTTTGATCATTACTTTGGCCTTCAAAATCCAATATTCATCGTTCAGCACACTTAAGACATGTTGAGTTCCTGCATAGTGGCTCAAACTTTCATGGCAATCTTTGATGATTAGTCTGGTGACCCAACTCTTGTCAGATAGAATTATTGGATATTTTGCCTCCCATGGTAAATTCTTTGCATGAATTATGCGGCTATTACTTCGTAACACAGTCATCTCATCTAAAACTGGTGTCAACTTTAATAAACGGCTTCTGATATCTACCCTTTCATTCTTGATAAGTCGTGCCAGGTCCTCAGAGAAAAACTTCGCCTGCTCTCCTTTAATTATATTGAGTTACATTCTTTTAAGCTCCTCCGTTGTCAGTTGCCCTGTGCTTCTTTGGGACTGTGTCGTTCTCGTGTTCAAAATAAATCGCTCCACCCAGGCCCGCACCCTGATCAATCTCTGCCATGAGGAAAAGGTTTCTACTGTGAAACAGTCCGTGTTCCCTATTCGTCTTTGCCCCTCTACACATGCCATCATTGTTATTCCCTTTCGCAACTCCTTTGTTACACTGGATTAGTTTAACTCCGTCGCTGGCCAATTTCCCATTGGTTCTAGTAGAAATTTCGGTCCCTCCCACCACATGGTGTTTTTTATCAAATCCGATGCCGATAATCCTCTTGTGATCAAATCCGATGGATTTTCACTTGCTGAATGCCATTGCCCAGGTTTGGTCATTTCTTGAATGAACCCAATTCGATTAGCTACGAATGGCTTGAATAGTCTCGAATAATTTCGAACCCAATGTATTACGTCTTTACTATCGGACCAGAACCATATCTCACTCATCGGTTTCCCTAGCACTTCTGAAACCCGTCTTGCTAATTTAACTCCAGTACACGCTGCCATTAATTCCAACCTTGGTATACTTATAATTTGTACTGGAGCTACCTTTGCCCTTGACGCAATCAACACATTTTTTGGTCCCACCATAGTTTCTTCCCGTAGATATATAGCTGACCCATATGCGGTGCTTGACGCATCGGAGAAGACATGTAATTGCCATTCATTTTTCATTTGAGTCCTTAAACATCTCGCAATTCGCAGATCTCCGAGATTATTTGTGTCCTCTACCCACTTGTGTATTTCTTTATTCAACTTTGGAGGTAGCTTTTCGTCCCAATCAAGCCCTGACAACCACAACTTCTGAATAATCTTTTTCTCTATGATTATGAATGGGCCTAACAGTCCCAATGGATCAAAGATTCTTGCCACTATGCTCAATACCTTTCTTTCCGATAAACATTCTTCATTCGGCAGATCTACTTGAAAACTAAATTCATCGTCGTCCGAGTACCATTTCAAACCTAGGGTCTTGACGGCCATTGTCGTTTCTTTTTCAATATTCAGTGTTTTAGCTCGTTCTTCAATTCCGACATTGCCCCAAACTGTTTCTAGCCCCTCTTTCAGCCTCATTCCTTCTTCTTCAGAATCAACAGAGTCCATAGTGTCGTCCATATACGTAGACTTGCAAATAGATTCTGTCACTTTTGGGTAGTCCTTTTCAAATTTCTTTGCATTCGACTAGCTGGGCAAGGAATGGAGATGCATTAAGACCAAACACTAACCGATTAAACTCATACTTAATAATTTTCCCCCCAGTTGACCATAAAAACCGATGATATTTCCTGTCTTCAAGAGCCATTCTTATTTGCAGATACATTTCTGCTATATCACAGACAACAGCTACGGAAAATCGACGAAAACGAATTAAAATATCAAAAACTTCATTTTGTAATTTTGGGCCAACTTCCACCATATCATTAAGTCCCACCCCATTACACCTGGCTGCCGCATCAAACACAATACGCACTTTTGTGGTGTCCTTATCTCTTCTAACCACGGGAAAGTGTGGTAATATCCATTCCGAATCTCCAGGCATCATTTTCTCTTTTACAATACTTATATAATCTTTTTTCAGGTAACCATTCAAAATATCCTGATACTCAGTTCGTAAGTCTTCCTTTTCAAGCCTCTTGTCCAAACTTCGCAGTCGACTTTCTGCCATTTTTTCACTATTGGGCAAAGCTGTTGGTGACTCTTTCCATGGCACTTTTACCTCGAAATGTCCGTCTACTTTCTTCATCTCAGATTTGGTTTTCTCATAAATCGCTTGGTCTTTCGCTGCAAATATATTTTCCTTTAAGCCGCTATCATCAATTTCCCAAAATCGCTCCATCTGTCGTTGCAAATCCTCGCCATTACCGAAGAACGTTCGTATGAAATTGCTTTGATGGTTCCAAGTTCTTCCCACCGAGGTTCTTCCCACACATATCCAGCCAAGTGGCGTTAAACGGGCAATCGGTTCATCCAACTTACCATCGATTTCTTTGAGTGCTCGTTGAAGCGTTAAATAATCCGCGCCAATTAACACTTCAACTGCCTGTCTCTCGTCTAGCATCGGAAAATGGATGCCCTTCAGGTGAGTCCACTTATGTTTTTCTCTGGCCCAATTTACTACCTTCATTTCTCCCGTGATATTTGTTACGGCCAGTGCGTTGAAGTTTTTCGTCAATCGGCCGTCATTACTAATTAACTTCATGGTCACTGGAGTAGCCATCATTTGTTGGATATTACCTCCGATAACCCCTATCGGTGTCCTCTTTTCCACCCCTTTTAACCCAAGCTCCTTTAAAATTCTTAGATTGATTTGGTTTACTGAGCTTGCATCATCTAACAGTGCATTGACTTTTATTTTCTTGTTCCCATTTTCCAGGTAGATTGGAATTGTTCTTAAACTAAGGTAAGGTCTTAGGTTTTTCTCGTTCATCCCTTTCTGGGTCAGCATCGTGTTGTTACCTTTTTCACTCTCCTCACTAATTTGTCTTTCATGTAATAATTCGTTGTGCCTTTGCTTACATCCGGTAACCCTGCAGAAAGATTCTTTACGACATTCCTTGGCCATGTGATTTCTTTTGAAGCAATTCCTGCACAGTTTCTTTTCTTCGATGACTTTCTTCCTTTTTGGAATTGTGAGTTGCTTGAACTTGTCACATTGGTCTAGGTAATGTTGACCCCCACAGTGTACACACTCTGATCTATAGCTGTTAGAGTTATTCACCTGTATAACTGTTCCACTTTTAACTCTGCCATCTGGTTGCCCCGTAAAATGCGTCCGACCTCCAGGATTGAATCTTTCTCTTCCCCTAGACACCCCTTCTACTCTTGACCTATCATAAGCCCTGGTGCTTGGTTTAGTCCCATACACAACCTCGTTAGTGGACCTTAGGATCTCCGCTTCTTGTTGTATCCATCTTCTCAAATCCTCTATCGTCTCCCGCAATTCCTTTTCTATTTTGTCTTTTTTCCATACACAAGATTCGTCGTTAACTTGCCCAAACACCTTTGAAAAAGATATCCAGTCTTTAACTCGGATTCTTTCCCAGTGGATTTAAATCGCACGGTGACCGTTTCTAATAATCCAACAAATAAGTCTAGATCCTTCAAATCTCCTTCTCGAATTGGCCTGAACTGTTCCATCTCCTCTAACATTGATAAATATATCCTTTCATCCCCACCATATCGCCTATCCAACTTCTCTTTTGCCATTTGATAAGCCTCTGCCGAATATCCAAGATTTTCAATTAACTTTAATGGCTCTCCGTGAAGGTACTTGTGCAGGTGAAACATCTTTTCAACCTCATCACCTTCCGCTTCGTCAACACATGCAGTAAAAGCTGCTTTCCATGGTTCGTACTCTTTCATTTTGCCTTCAAAAACAGGGATTGTAATTTTCTGTAGACTTTCCAGTTTTCTTTTATGCACGGAATTATTCTTCTTGATGGTATCATCATTCACATTTTCCTTCTCTTCCATAAAAGATTGATTTGCTTTGCTTTCCATCAATGCCCCAATTATTTGATGTTTTTCCTCGATCTCTTGCAGGTCTTTATCTAAGATTGCAGTGATGTCCAATCTTTGCAATTTTTTACTGATCGTTTTCAGATCCCCTAATTCTTCATCTAGACTCTCCTTTTGATCTTCATATTCCGCCAACCATTCGCTAACATCCTTCCCATTTATATCATTGAGAATCTTGTTTCTCAATCTCGTTAATTTTCCTTTTTTCATTCTCTTTTTCCACAGTCCTTCTTCTAAAATCTCTTCGTCATTGCCCCCGCACAGCCTGTGTGACAAATGAAGTGTCGACCCTACTTGTATCCTATAATCATTCAATCTTCTTTTATTTTCTAACTGCTTTCCTGCGTATACTAACATTTGATAATTTTCCGGAATTCCTTCTTTGTCCTGGATTTTTCCTTTTATCTTTTCAATTGTGTCGTTCCATTCAACGTTAAGAGAAATTGTCTTGCCAGTAAGAGTTTTGACAAATATTTGACTTTCCCATCGCAACTCAAAACCCATTACCCCGCTCGCCCTCACCCTTGACTCGGCTCTGTTCTTTACCCTGTTCCCCTGGCTTCCCCCTTAAAAAGAGTGCTGGGGCCCATAGCAGCACTTTCCCACGCTCGGTAGGGAAGGGAGGATGATTAATTTTACAAAAATATTATTAAACATATAATACGCATAATATATACATAATATACATGAACACAAAAAAGACATTTTATAAGACATATTAATTACCTTGTTCCGGCTGGCTAGCCGGAACCACGCTCTGCTACCATGTTCATTCGCAAATTCATAATAACACATAAACATTTTATTGCAGCATAATAACAATTTTTCCGTGTCAGTAATATTAAACAATCTTGTAGCTGAACTCTTCTCAATCATTTTATCTGGAACCTGTCTTCCTGTAGCTACACATAAATTTGATCTCATATTATTTCTTTCTGAACACAAAACAATATCGATTCGGCCATTTTGATCTTGAGCACATTTCAACAAATTTGTTTGATCCATATTCAATTCACCAGGTACAGATTGAACTAATTGCCGGTCTCGAGATAATGTGATTAGAGAGAATCCCTTACCCAGAATTTTAATAGATTTGATAGATCTGATAACATCGTCTTTACAAATAGTTTCTGTTTCCATTTTGCTGCGGGTTCTATTCAACCTTTCCACTAAATCATCGAGATCCATCAATCCCCCGTTATATTTAGATGTTGCCATTGTAAATTTCAATTAATCAAAAACCCAATCGAAGAGAAATCGTTATATTGTTATTCAAATTTGTTCAATAAATTCAAACAAAACTTAAAACATATCAGAAATTCCAAATTCCAAATTCAACCAACTTCAAATTCACATAAAACGTATTCGAATTCCAAAATCCGAAAGGCATGCGCACACAGACGCGGACAAGCAACAACACACAATCGGCCGAAACAGATGGCACAAATAAAAATCCGACTCTCCATTGCCATCCACAATCTTACGCGTCTGTGTGCGCACACAACCAAAACAAAGAAAAGAAAAGCGCACACAGACGCGCATTGAGCTAATAATTAAACAACTGGTTCTTATGTAAATAAAAGAAATATGAGTCTTTGTATAAATATTGTTGGGTAATCGACTATGTCAACAAGAGCTTACTAGTTACCAGGGGATGATGGTCGAGAAAAGAGAAGTAGCAATACACCATTTTATGCTGACCGCTAATCAAAAACCCACACGATTACTTTCTCATCATGACACCCATGATTTACATCATGTTGGTGCTGTGCCATGATGGCGAGATAAGATGAAGCAGGTTAGTCCCTGCCTTAGGACTACTCCTTCACCCTATCTCGACTCCTCCGTTTTCTGAAGGCTGATAGAAGGTCCTACGTCACCCGCGTCGAAATTCAGTGAAATCCATTTTCTGACATTACGTTATTCGCCTAGAAATCGTCATGATCAACATATCCCATATCAAAATAAATAGCTTCAGCAACAACACAGAAACTATAATTAATTATTACAAGATCCAAAACATTGAAGTAATCTCGTCAATGATGACTACACGAGAACATAGATCTCAGACAACACGCAGAGTCAAAAACGCATTACACAGATTGAACATACGGGATCATAACATAGGCGCAATCAATCACAAAGTAGACGGAGACGTGCCAGCAAATAGTTCGTTCAAGTCGAAAAAATCAGCAGCATCTTCTTCCCATGAGGTACTAGGGAGGAGGCACCATTTGAAGCTGGCGAGTCGGCACTTTTGACACCCCTGCCTGGGTTTGTAAAGCTGTATGGACATTTTCAGCTATCAATCTAGCTTCTCGCTCAGGCTTGTACTGTTCTCCGCCTCTTATTTCACTCGGCTCGCGTCGGTTGTCGGTGTTTGGAAGTTTTCTGCGGTATCGGGAGAGTGACCGATTCCGGTAAGACGACGGGCTTTGGAATCGCTTGACTGGTGCCTGTGATGCTGACGTCAGGTGTCGTGGGTAGTAGCAGAGTATCCACACAACTGGTGCAAGCCTTACTCGATGGTCGAATTGGGTCCATTGAGTAATGATGATGTGGAAAGACATTGTCCTCCTCCACTATCGGCACATTAGCTATTTTCTTTGTGATGGTCGCCTGCACGTAGACCTTGTGCAGGGCATCCGACTGCTCCTTGACTAGCAATCGCAACGAGCGGCTTTCCTCAATCAAGCTATCGCGACAATGCTCTGCTAGCGACAGCTTCATTTGCACCTCTTTCATTTAAGTGGCCGTGAACCACGTGCCTTCAAGACGATCTGTTTTCTTCTTTAGCAGACCTATCTGCGCCTGTAAAGTTTTAATCACCGCGTTTTTTATCGGCACATGAGAAACATGGCCGAAGAGGTGTCGTTGTTGTTTGGTTCTTTGACATTTCTAAATCAACGAAAATATATATATATATATACGGATTTGGTGGATAAAGTTAGGTAAGACGCATAGCTACAAGAGATTCGAACGAGCGGAAAACTTTTCTGCCGGGCCTTTGGCTCAAACCAGATTGAGATGGACAAATTACAAAATGAGGTGCAAAACTGGAAAGAAATTGTCGTTCGTCAAAAATTTTAATCCAACTTGCGGAGTATGCGGAATTATTACTGTCTACATGATAAATTTTAGGATCATTTCTAAGTTCATGGTCGTCGTCTCTATAGTAACGGTTATCATTGTTACTTTGTTATTAAAATTTTTATTACCATTATCATTACTATCATTATTTATTGTTGTTAGGACTTTCTTCATTTTTATTATTACCATAATTATTATTATTATTGTCATTACCCTTAATAATTCAATTATTATAATTATCATTGTGTTAAGGTCCCGTAAATTAAAATAAAATTTAAATGAAATTTAGGCTAATAATTCAAATAGAAAGTAAGCGAAGAAAAAATGTTGAGGTCTCAATAATATCTATTGAAACCCAACGTGCACTGGTTATAACTATATAAATATATAAATATGAAAACACCAAGGCCAAATTTGTAACTAAAATTTATTAATATAAAATTTTTTACCAATTCAAATTATCGGCTTGAATATCTTCAAAATCAATCTCTCGTTTCAAACTCTTTTACAATCAATTATTCACTTCAAACTCTTTTTGATTTACTTTCACGATGCGTGTTGTGTTTTGTGTGTGCGTGTTATATGTGCGTGTTGTGTTGCTTGTGATAACCTTTAGACGTTTTTGTAGTGTCTGTCTGATTTTTATGCTTTGTAAGGATTTACCTTCTAAAGCGGTACTAATCGCTTATTTTTTGGGCGAATTTTGTGATTTTGGGTTCAGTATATATACTGAATTTTTATTTATTTAAGTCTATAGAATAAAATTCCATTTATTTGCTCCCACACAACAGTCACACTCAAATGGATCCAAAATCACCTTTCTTGTCTACTCAACAAACTCAGAATTCACATATGGATTATTTCCCAACTGCAGTTTTTCTTATTTATTTAATAAATTGTTTTTTTTTATTTATTCAGAATTTATATTTCCCTTTTGTGAATTATTTAAATGTAATTGTAAATGTAAATGACAAACACTGATACCAAACTTCGACCTTATACCTAAATAGGGAAGAAGATCCTGCTAAACTTATGAAACTTATAGCCAATAATATTCTCGATCCCTGCCTATCTCCTGAAGGTGTCAATGAAATTAATGCCAATATATCAACGCTTATTAAATCTGCCATCAACACCAATTATGACTTTAGCTCATCTGAAATTACACCTCCATTTAATTATTACATAAAGGATGATGAATGCTCACCTAATACTAACCATTACCAGGCTTCAAAGGATCTTGTCCGTTTAGTACGTGTCGCCAGGATGTTATAAAACTATGACCCTGGACAAAAGTTCGATGAGAACGCAAAAGGGATATAAATGCTTTCTTCGAAGTTGCTCGTACTAAGTGTAATATATCAAGACTTTGTATACTCCAAATTCCTACCAGATGCCCTTGAAATTTTAGCATATAACAGCTACCTTGTGCTTAGAGAGCAACACTTGATATCTATTAATAATTTAACCTTCAAATGGTATTCATTTGTACCAACGCTAACCACGTTAAGGACAAAAATGTCTACCATATATTTTTGTATCAAAATGTAACAAAAACAAAATTTTTTTTAGTTCATTAGTTTTTTATTTACATTCAAATATATAAAACAAAAATAAAAATTCAAAAAACTATTCAAAATTTTAACCAAAATAATATAAAATGAACTTAACATAATAAATTTCTTTAATTTTTCAATTATTATGACAAACAGGACAAATATATTTTACATGGTTTTTGCATACATAATTTTTACATTTATTACATTTTATTGTAGTTTTCCCCGTTCTGATAGGACAAGTAGAACACATGCCTCTTTTCGAAGCTGTAGGCTTCGAAGATCCGCCAGCATCATCTTGGTTGCTTTGAGCTTCCTGAATAATATTTCTCGCGGTAAGTCCTCTAGGTAAATGTTGTCGGCTTAGCATTTGAGGTTTTATCAAACTATCACCTAATTTTTCCAAAAATAAACGTCTCTTACTCAAACTATTACAATTCCAAGATAAATCAACTTCCTTGTAAAGTACGAAAGCATTGTAAGCAGATATATCTAACATATTGCAAAAAACAACGAATGGCCATCTTCTAGATTTTCTTTTTGTAGAATAACAGGATACCATTTTATCTAAAGTATCCACTCCGCCTTTTGTAGCATTATAATATTTGATAATTTCAGGTTTACGTTGAGGTTCATTAGTTATAACTTCATCAGACAAATGTAGAGTACTTTGCATCACTACGCATCGATATTTTTTAGGTACATAAGATACTAGTGTTGTATCTTTTGTAAAAACAAATTTTGATGTATATTGTGGCAAAGATCTTGTATTCAAAATTTCTGGTGGGATTGTTGGTTTATTTTTTCTTAGTGTACCCACCATTGTTATAGATTTTTCCAGGAGTTTTTGGCCAAGCTGATATGATGTGAAAAAATTGTCGAGTGTTATGTTGTGACCTTTGAGACCCCTCACTAAATCTAGTACAATTCTCATACCTTGATTTGTTTCGGGAGCAGCATCCGGTTGTTTTCCTAAATATGACTGTATTTTACAAGCGTAGTAAGACTTGCTGCAAGCTGCAATCCAAAATTTAATGCATATTTTCTCAGGTTTACTTTTCATATATTGGTGAAAAGGACATCGACTACGAAAACCAAGTAGTTGTTCGTCAACTGTCACATTCTCTGATGGATTATAAAACATGGGTAACATCTCACTCCATGCATCCCACAATTCTCGGATTGGCGCAAATTTTTCATTCATACGTCTTTCTGACAGGGTTTCTTTTTTATCAAATCTAAGAATTTTTGAAATATTTTCAAATCTTTTCAATGGCATGGTTGCACGTAACAAAGGTCTACCCGTAGTTTCATGCCATAAGCTTTCAGTTGCTTCATTTTTTGACTTATAAACACCCGCTAAAATCAAGCATCCAAAATAGGAATAAAGTTCAGTTGCATCCAAATCCTTCCAACTATCTCCAAAAACGGTGTTTCCTTAACTGTTTGAGTTTTTCAAAATCATATTTTCAATAGCTTTCGGAAAAAATATCATGAATGCACTGTTTATATCAGTGATTCGGCTAGCTGCATACATAGTAATTCCCGGAGTCATATTCAATATATTTTCTGCTCGATTGTGACCCAAATTGGTGCTAACAGATTTTGATGCCACAATACTGTCTTATCTTTCGATAAAAAACTATTTGGCTCTACATCGCCTAAACTTTCCTGATCAGAACTCGAATACTCGCTATCAATAAAAATATGGTCATCATCAGATGGATCACTACCACTAAAAACTAAATCTTGAATTTCTTCATCGGTTAAATTTTGATGTGTCATAATGTTGATTTTTTTTTGAAGAAAAATAAGTTGAAATATAATATATTAGACTCAAACTTCGTAATTGTATCAATGCAATGTGTAAATAACAAATTCTAATTAGACGCAGCAAAGGTCAGTACAAGTTACTTGACGAATAGCAAATAAATGCACAAAAAAACCCACAAAATAATAATTTAGAACAAGTAACATATGTTTGTTGCAAATATATGTCAAATCAAAAATCATATGTTTGTTGTAAACAGGTAAAAACAAATAATGTTTGAACAGGAATTTCATTATAGACATTTTTGTCCACATTACGGTCAACGTGCATTTTTTTATACCTAGAAATCTGTATGACACCATAAAATAAATTAAGCGGCAAAATATTAATTTAAAAAAAAAGAAGAATTTACATTGAAAACTTTTTCAAACTTAAGTTTGTATTCAGGCGTTATTTACATTTAAAAAATAATTTTGACAAAAATGTCCACAATACCATATAAAGGTTAAAGAATATTAAAAAAATTGAACAAATCCCTGATCTGAAATTACCTAGTGATAACCTGCCACCGACTATCAATAACGAGTCTATTACACCCAAAAACCATAGTAAAAAGAAGAAAAGGAAAAGACGTAATTAAGCCGTTCCTTTTCTTCTTTCATTGTTATCAATAGGTTAACGTAAGGATCCTTGTATGGGTCCTGCCTATTGATATCCCATATACGGAGTTTTCCTACTCCAATCCATTAAACCTTTAGATAAAATGATGAATCACCAGGAAGCCTCGAATACAAGCCTAACCGGAAAATGACAGCAACCTTGGAGTAGCCAATACACAGAGTTGATGATCTGAATCTAATCTATGAATGAATTTCCGGTGTATCTGTATGGCCATGGGTAGCCATGATTATCATGCCTGAAGATGCTTACCGGAAGAAGTAACGACGTACAAATGCGGGAGTTTATAACTCTAGCATTAAAAAATTTAAAGAATTAAAAGCTATAGATTATATAAGGGTGAGAATTTCACCCCTTCGGCAAAGATTCTAGTTGGATTGATTAAAATAAAATTTGATTTTTTTTTCAAATTACTTCTGGCCAGAGAATATTATAAATTGTTTAGACAATTTAATTACCTTTTCACAGAGAGGAAAAAGATTACTGAGGCCACTTAAGTAAGTAGTTAGTAGCCCTCTGGA
>CAUHTR010006866.1:0-14223 GCA_959609185.1 Schmidtea polychroa | reverse complement strand
NAAAAAAAAATAATAATAAAATGATAATATTTTTTAAAAATAATAATATGACCTTGATGACTCATCGCGATGACTCATATGACCTTGGGTGAGTCATGCGACCTTGATGAGTCAAAGGATGACTCAGGAGACCTTGAAAAAATTTTTTGACCTTGATGAGTCATAGTATGAGTGATATGGCCTTGAAAATGACCTTGCAAAAAAATTTCCCTTGATGAGTCATAGTATGAGTCATATGAGCTTGAAAATGACCTTGATGAGCCACAGTATGAGTCATATGTCCTTGAAAATGACCTTGATGAGTCATGGTCTTTGTTTAAATGACCTTGAGAAATTTGATGAGTCATGGTCTTTGTTTCAATGACCTTGGTGAGTCATATGTCTTTGTTTAAAATTTGACCTTGGGAAAAAAAATTTTTAAAAAATTTTACGACGGGGGGGGGGGGGGGGTACTGTGCTAGCGGTGCCCTGTGCCAGCGGTGCCCAATCCATCTACTTTCCTCAAATTCCTATTGTCGATTTCTTCGTCCCTACCTGAGGCTACTGCCGATTATCTGAATTTGGAGTTTCCTTATATACTCCAATAATCATTGTAATTGCTCCGTTTTTGACCTAATTGGTTTTGACTTCCTTAGCTATCGTTCTCTAATTAGTTATTTCTGTTGACTCTATTAGTAATTCCCCTTCCTTTTTAATTCTTATAATTAATTTTTATTTTTATTTAACAGAAAAACGTGATATTCATAATTATTGCTGAAACGTATCCAAATTATGCCGATTCGTTGATTGATAAAATGGACAAGCGTGGATGAGCGTTCATGTGCTTATGCATCCACGCCCGTGCGTGTCGATATGTGTAAATAAGATCGAGCCTTTACTATGCAAGTGTTTAAAAATTCAAACGTAGCTATTTAAAATCAGGGTCTCCTGAACGTATTGCATTTTATATGAGTTGTGATTGAAAATTTTGCAGTTAAGACTTAAGTACCTAGACTTGATTGCAAATAGATTGTATTGGATTCATAGTTAATACTTTCTGGAAATCCTAAAATAATAATGTAAGTTTTTATAAAATACATTATTTAATTAAAATAATATATAATATAAAATACCACAAATTGTTATTTTGTTTGTGATTGTTATATTGATTAAAAATAATTGAAGATCATTTTCTTCTTTCTTTTAAGTACGTGGTTTTTAAAACGAGTTCCTATAAACATCTAAGTGGAAGTGAAAAAATGAAAAGATCGTTGGGCAAATTAACTGTAGATGGAGAACAATTACAACAATCGTTATCATTTTCACAAATTTCACCTGCTCAAACTCTAGAAACATCATTTGTGTCAGAAACTATTCTGCAAAAAGACCAGCAGGAAAAACCAAGCAGTTCCGTTTGTGAAGATGAAACAATAGGAGAAAATATAAATTCAAAATCACCTCAAAGTAATGAAACTAAGAGTTTTGTAAACGATTATGGCCAGAGCCAGAATACTTAGATGCCACGCGAGAGTATTACAAAAAAAATCCACAAAAATCAATAAATGAATTTTTGTAATCATCTTCTATCAAGTCATTTGTAGTAAAAGTTAACAAAATCATAGGCAGTCCAAATATATTAGTTAGAAATACTAGAATTAAATACATTTTAATGAATGTTTAAAAATAACATTGTATGTTAAAAGATTATACAAAAAAATTGAAAATTACTTATTCTAAAGAAAAAATAATCTTAAAAAAAGTATTGATTAATTACCCCTTTTTAAATAAAAATATTTGTATACAATCTTGATGATTTACAATGCATCTATTGCATAGTACTTGAATTAATATATTTTTTCCATCCTTATAATACACTCTTATTGATTTAAAATGTATGTATTGTAATGTTTGTATTTTTTTCTATCTTATATTTTTTGTTTTAATAAAGAATATAAATCATTAGTGGTATTTTTAGAAATACATGATTAATTTTAGATATCATTTATTCATTTGTGTATATTAGTTAGAAATACATGATCATTTCCATTAAGAAATTATGTTAAGCATTGATGGAATATGTATACCGTAAAGTTCTGAATATAGTACCCCCCTCGCCCCGGATCCACTAATAGCAACATTTGTCTAAATACAGTACCCCGGGTACATTAATTGGATTTTTTTTTGGAAATTAATTTCGAACTTCATATTGGATTTATGTTTCATGCTAGTTTTATTCTATCAACTACTAAAACCATTATGAAAATTGTGTGAAACTTCATCTATTAATAAATCCATTTATATTTGCTAAATACCATTTTGACAAGTGTTGACAAGTTAAACACCAAAATATAGACAAGGAGGCCGAAAATATAAACGATTTTTGAATACTATAAACAAATTCTCATTTGACAACTAAACAAAAAATCAAAAATCTGATCTCAATTAAAAAAAATCGAAAGAGTTTAAAAATATATTAGATTAATATTTTTGGCCTATCACAGTATAGGTCATTAGTGTTTTGAAATTTTCTTTTTTTATTTAAGATTTTATTTTAATACAGCTATGTCATCGAAAAGGAAGAATATCACAATTGAACGCAAGTTGCAAATTGTATCACGAGTAAAGTCATTACATTTTTTAGAAAAAGACACTGGTTACCAAAGAAATCAAATCAGGAAATGGGTACGTCTGGAGAATGATTTTCTTAGATTAATAAATAAAAGAAGCAAGAGTAGAGTTTTGGGTCGAGTTTATAAGTCAAAATATCGCGAAATTGAAAATCTTTTGGTGGACTAGTTTAGAAAACAGCGATACAAAAAACTTGTTAATTATAATGAGCTTCGAAGACAACCAAAAAAAATTTCAGAAACATTCCAGACTCACCAGAAAATGGGTTATTTCATTACAGCAGCAAATGGCTTCGAAATGTTTGTCTCAGAAAGAATATTACTTCGAGAAAATTAACTTATCAAAGTCCACAGGATAATTGTATAGCTATTGAATTATTCAATAAAGTTCAAAATTATTTAACAGCCGTAAATATGAAAACAATTAACTTTGCCAAAAACTGTATTTACAATATGGATGAAACTCAATGTTATTTTGACATGTCTTATAATAAAACTTTGCATTTCCAAGGTTGATAGTTTGGATACTGGATATAAAAAATCGTTTCACTGTTTTTCTGTGCATCTCCGCTGCGGGAAAATTGGTGCGCATTCTTATTATACTAAAAGGATTTAAAAAAATAACAAAAGTTAATTTACCAAAAGACATCGATTTTTGTATTAGCTTGGGTGGTTGAATTAATTAATTAATTAATTAAGGTTAAGTTAAATAAAATGTTTGAAATTTAATATCTAAGTTACATAAAATATTTGAAATTTAATATCAGTCTGAGACTGAAATAAATAACATATAGAATTTAAAATAATTAATTTATTCAAAATATCTACTATATAAACGACACACAAAATCAGTGTAGTCGCCCTAAAATTTTAGCGATAAAACTTTTATTCGAGGGTTAATCCTAAGAATAGTTTAATACCTGAATCAGAACAAAAACGATTCACATCTTGACCTAAACTTACAAAGATACAGCACGCACTACACAACATATAACACTACATATATATTTTTACAAGCATTTTAGAAGAAGGATCAGAGAAATAATTGTCAAAGCTTGCGAACTTTTGAAATTGTCTATATTTGGTAATTTTTAATTATAATAAATATTTATACACAGATTTGTTTTGATTTATACCTATGTAAGAACCAGACAAGTTGAGTGTTTTCGAATATCGAGACCTCAACATTTGGTGCCACGAATCGGGACTTTAAAATCAATTATTGTTATTCACAATTGGGGGATAGGAATTGAGATCAGAGGGTTATAGTATTTTATATTAGGGAAAATATATTTATAATCATAAAATATCATTGACCAATTCTAAATAAAATCAGTTTTTTAAAAATTATCAGGTAACTCTAAAAATAAAATAGATAACCAACCCGAAATAGTTTAATCTAAGAAATAGAATAGTTTATAGGATGAATAATAATAATAATAATAATAATAATAATAATAATAATAATAATAATAATAATAATAATAATAATAATAATAATAATAATAATTTCATAAAAATTTTACCAGTAGAACCATATAGTTCTGAAAAGTTCGACGATTTTTTCACTGAGATCTCTCAGTATGCAGAAGCTTGTGGTTGGACACCTGATGAGTTAAAAATGAGAATCCCATTATATTTAAAAGGATATGCGTACAAGGCATACAATAACTGAGAATGCAAGGGAAATAATTTTGGTCAACTTGTAGGTTATTTGAGAGCAGAGATAGTGATTGATAGTGATTTACAAAAGATTAATGTTCAAAAATTTAGAAATAGATATCAAGGAACAATGTCCACGACAGTATAATGAGTTACGAATATGGTCAGTGGTATTTATAAAAATTAAAATCACATATTTATATTTATATTTATATTTAAGATAGCGTATGAGGACAAACCTCAAATGCGCATTTAACATATCAATTTATATTTTAGTTTTAGAAAGAAACGTGAAATGCAATCCAACCAATCCAATTCCCAGAGCAAACAGTTCAGACCCAAATCAAATGTCCAATACTATTGCATGCTCCAGAAACATTATGGCAACTACTATAAAAATTTGCAAAATAAAATATGCACTGATGGGAGTCCGATTACAATACGTAGTTTCCCAAATCAGGTATGCATTCCCAATGATATGAAGATCGAGATAGAAGAAAGGGAATTACACCTTGTCAAATTCAACGAGGCAAGAAGGGTCAAACTACGAGAATTAATTGAAGTATATGACAGATTCCCCAATGCAGAGGAGGCTGCAAGAACAGGAAAAAAAGTGCCCCATCGAATCCTATTTCATATCACAAAAACAGAGATAGCAATATGCCAACAGAAAATACCAATAATCACAACGAGCAATTGCACCGTAACAATAAAAACTATAAAAAATGATCGGAGTGTCCCAAATGACTACAACGAATTGATAGTCCAAATGAACAGCCTACCTTGCGTTATAGCAATAGAAATATTATACGTACCCACCATTCCAAACCCATTTCAGCAGTTGGAGCTCATTAAATCTAACATCTATATGCACGGAGATTTTATCAGGAGAAAAATGTCATTTACTCACAAAGAACTGTCCACTGCGGAGAGACATCATCTAGTGATGTTTGTAGATGCGAAACTAGTTTGTGACATCAACAATAACTTAAGGCCAGTGGAGGTCAGCATACGGAATTTTAAAGGTGTAACCATATTCGATGAGAAAATTACACCTAGAACAAAGGTACTACACTACTATCCAGAGAAGACGAAGGCCAACAAAGAAAATATCATCGGAAATAAAGACGAATACGAAGCACTGGTAGAAATCCAACAGTTACTTTGCGGTAAAATAGTCGTAGGATTTGACATCATCGGGAAACTCAAAGCTCTCACATTAGATCTATACAATGTCATGGGAGTTAGAGAAATGTCAGAACATATATTTATGTGCTCGTACGTAAAAAGCGTTGCACCACACAAGATAAAGTTGTCAAACCTGGCATACCAGGTAATCAAACATCATAGAAAGTGGGACAAGGATAAACGTATAAATAGAATGTTACGTAAACCAGAACCATTCCCAGCATGGCAAACCACAATGATAGTCAAAATGATATACGCGATCGTGGAAAGTCAATGGGAAGAAGTTGTTAAATGGGATTCAGAAGCTTTCAGTGAACAACAAATAAAAGATCAATTATATCCCATTAAAAAATTAATAAGAATGGGACACGTAGAACCTTCGAGGATGAGCTAATGGAAAGTGATGACGATGTGATATTCGTCGAAGAGGAGAGGATACAAAAACCTGCAAAAACAGTCAAACTGGAATTACAGGAACCAAAATTCCACCCAGGAAAACTAATGGAATGCGACCTCGACTCAGATGAGTAATATTTCTCAATCGACGAGCAAGAATAGGAAAATATGGACATAGATGAACCCGAATTAGGACTTAGAACCGGATATCGCAATCGAGGAGGAAACCAATTTTATTATACCAAAGGAGAAGGAGCAAATTACGGAGAAGGAATTAACCCGACATTTTAGAAGACGTATAAATGATGGCGACATATTAAATCTTGCATTGGCAAAAGGTTTCAACAAAACGAAGATGCTGATAAAGGACAGTGAAATCGAGCTCGTACGTAGTATAAGAGATAATGCGGACATTATCTTAACGGCCCAGGGAGGAATGTTAGATGATGAGGGCAGGCCCATCACTACATTTACCCTAGATAGGTATTACAGAACGGGGCCCAAACAAATATAGGGTCAATGTGTTCGCCGAAGAACGGAATTAGACAAAACTTCTCTATATATTTAAAGTCTCTCCATATCTATCAATCCAATTCCCCAACAGTCCAATTCAATGCAATCCAAAAACAATCAAATGGATATACATAACTGACAATCATTATCCCTTGTGATTTTATATCTAATTGACAATGTATATATTTTTATTATGACAATTTATTGACAATTCCTATTTTAATAATTGTACTCTTTATTGATATTTTATTTTTGTTGTACGAAAGGGTAAAATTAATGGGTATAAAAAATAATTAATATTATTTAAGTTAAATTAAAAATAATTAATATAACATTATAATTAAGTACTATTAGAAATTTCGTCACTGAAAACAATATATGATATTAATATAACTAGTGCACGAAAATATTATTATAAAATTAAAAATATATAATATTAACATTATTCCGTGCGTACAAGCCGGAAATTAATATATTTTGAATTATTAAAAGACATAAAATAAATAATAACATCTGCTATAAGAACAGCAGGATATAATAAATATAATATAAAAATGAATATAATATTCCGTGCGTATATGCCGGAAATTAAAATATTTTATTTTACCGTCACCAAAATTTAGTAAATTCGCCCAAAATTTCTTGAATTATTCCTGAATCTTGAAGAGGCAATCTCTACGAGATTTCAGAATAAGACAGTACAGAACGTCTAACATATTGATTCTGCAATTATAATATAACACGCATGACACACATATTAACAATATACAACACGCATCGTTGATTTGTAAATTTCTGGAAGGCTTAAAAGATAAATTTTGTAATTCAAAGGTGAATTTTATTTATCAATAAAACTTTGTTAAATAGACTTATTTTTATTCAAATAATTATAAAGAAACCAGTAAGTTGGGGTTTTAAAAAGAGAGACCTAAACACTGGGTATAAATAAATAATTTGAGTACCCGGGTATTATATTCAGAACTTTACGGTATGTATACATATATGATTATATAAATGTGTAGAGCTGCGTGTACATTGACGAAATGATGTTGATGCAATTAGATGTTTAATAAGATACGGAAGGACCGCGAGCCCTTGTAATTGTTTCAGTGAGACGACTTCGGGAGCGTATTTGTTCAGACTTGGCCCAGGCTAGAGATAAGAAGGAAAAGTTTCAATTGGAACAAAGATTCACAAAGGGCTTCATCAACCATATCCCACGTGCTTCGCTTAGAAGGAAAAATTTTATTTTTCGTCTAATACACTTATGTACTTTTTGATTTTTTATTGCTATTTTTTATCTTTGCCACTTAGTTCCAGTTTGAAATTTGTGCAGCACTTTGTGCCTTGATTTGATTTAAAATTTAGGGCGCGTTATCCGGACAGGATTGTCCAGATAACAAATAACTAAATAAGCATTACGTGCATTAATCAAAAAAAATTGACATTCCGGGGAATTTATTAAATTGGAAGATTTTCTCCCAAAATTTATTTTAATTTATTTTTTAACTGTTGTAATTTTAATTTATTTTAATTTATTTTTTTTTCACGAACTGTAAACACCAGGGGTGGAGAAGTACGGCTCTTTGATGAGCTGAGTGTCTCCCATTGAGATCTGATATTTTAGTAAATATTTTTGGCTCGCACTTCCCATTATCTTGGGTTTTCCATAACCAATTAATTAATTAATACTTTGTGCTTTTTCATATTTGCCTGTTTTTCGACCCTTTCTAAAAATTTTCTAACAATTTCTTGCTCATTGTCTTCTTCACCATCCCCTAATCTACCCCTCTCCCGTTTTCCAGCTTCAATTTCGATAATATTTCACTTTATTCCACTTCCTCAGGTTTGCGCATTTTTCCACTCCGTGTCTAATTGTACCCTTTTATAGTTCTGTTTTATCATATCTTTCTTTGACAATACTTCTCTGCTTGACCACCATTCTTTTACGTTCCATTTCAGTTTTCTTTTTATTCGGAACTATTCAACTTGATATAATTTAATAATTTACTTTTACAATCTCAACATATTTATTGAAAGCGATTCCAAATTGACCGATCATAGAAATATCTGCTCCAGCAGTCAAGGCTTCCAAGAGAACTTTGGTATCTGATATGGCGATTGTACCAAGATTGTTGATGAGTTCAGTTTTGGTCTTGCTGACTACAGTATCGTACAATGTCAAGGTATTGGAATATTTATCTGTGGTGGGTTACAGGTAATCAAACATTTTACCTCGTCGTGCTATTTCCAGCGTAACCCAGAATACAATCAAAAATGCATATTACATATTCAAAAGTTAAATCAATGACACAATCATCTTGATTTTATCACGAGCGTAGTTACTTCCGGCGTTGGATCGTTGGTGTTATCGGGTAAATGGCTGATGAGCTTGTTTCACCTGTCTTACTCTGACACTTGCCCTTTTACCTAGGCGGATTTTCCTTTTGGGTGGCAAAAGTAGCTCGGAGATGCCATGTGCGCTGAGGATCCTCACCATTGGCCGTATCTGGGTGGTTACGTCTTGGTCCACCACCTGTTGATGCACTTGAGTCTCTAGGCCCCGGATTTCTATCTGATCTTGGGCACTTTGAAGCTACAGTTGCTGGATCAGCTTCAGGCGCTTTTGCATCTCTGCGGAATCAAACCAATTGTCGGCACCGTTCCTTGAACTTTGTAAATTTTACTCGTAATTCCTCCATTTGTTGCTGCACTCTTTCGCGATCTTGACGCATACTTTCCATTAGTTTAAGCACTTAAATAAGAAATCGTATAGCATCGGTTTATTTTTAGGGTTTCAAATCCTAATTATTTAATTGTAATAATGTAAGAGAAAATTAGTAATCCCGGATGTTCCGCGCCCCAATCGATAACTACTAGAATTTCGATCGTTCTTCCTCGACTATACTCGATATATTTGCACGTGAAGTCCCCCCTGATTACCTATCTCCCCTTAACCCAGCACTAAAGCATGAACACGCTATTTTAAAAGTTACTATAGCCCTAGTGATCCTGAAGCATACATACCAAAAACCAATTAGCACTCAAACAAAACCAGAAGTATACATATCGAAAATTTAACACTCTCTGGATCTCGTTTGGCCGGTTCCACGGGTGGTCTAAACCGCGCTGGATGGCGGGTGATTGACTCGTCTTCGGAAGCAACCTGACTCCCGTTCCCCACTTGGGACATCTCTTGGTAGAGCACGGCCCGACTGGAATGATTTCTTGCTTTGCGCTGGTTATGTGTATTACAACAATAAAATACTTGTTTCTTGTTCGATAATAAATCTTTCGTTTACAAGTCTCGGGATTACTTCATCAAGACATTAACTTGGTTTATCCCAATATGAAAATAAACCATTTCTAACAGGTTGTAAGTACACAAAAATGTAAGACCTTAGACACTATTTAATTTATCCCTTGCCCATTTCCTTGGTTTTACCTTTCTAGCAAGGAAAAGAAAACAAAATCCTAAACTTTATTCGAGTTTGTTTTTTGTAATTTTTGTGTTTTTCTGTTATATTTGAGTCAGTTTTCATGTGACACTTCTTGCATTTGTCTTATTTTATTTTTAATTTGGACGTTTTATTTTTGATTATTTTATTTCTTTAATATTGTTTACTTGTGTACCACCACATCTCGTCACAGTTTCAAGATTTGGGTCTAGAATTCAGTTCTAGCCCAACATCTGGAATAACTTTAAACATTAGATCCTTTTCGCCATTTAAGACTGGTGGGTCAGTCGTGTAATGAACTTTATCAAGGGCATCACTGGCACTGGAAATTAATCCTCTAAGATTTCTCTGTTTGAATAGGTCTTGTTGATCGAGCTCATCAACTGAAAGATCTCAGCTTGGAAAGTAACGGTTTCAGCTTCACGAATGTTTGACATTTTTAATAGATTTTTATGAGAATTAACAGTGGCGATGTTCGAAAGAAGCTTGGATGAATTAAGTGAATTTTTTTGAATATTTAAACCAGGGGTCTCAAACTCAAACTGGCCTGCGGGCCCATTAGACTAGTATCATGAGCAGGCGGGCCGCAACATAAATAATTGTTTTCCAGAACATGTGGAGTCTGAAACACCGACGTTAATATTTATTTAATTAAAAACTCAACAAAACTAAAAAACATTTTATTTTAATATTTTAGCATTCATTATGCTGCTTTCTTACATTAAAATACTAAAATTAATGTTACTGTGAAATCAATCCATGTTTTGCCCACTTACCTGGCATCGTTTAGCATCAACCAAGGCATCAATGTTAGGCATCAATGTCCTGTGATGAAACCAGTCTTAGAGATGCTTGCAGATGTTCATCAGTAAGCCTAGATCTTAATGGCGATTTGATAATTTTCATGGAAGAGAAAAATTGTTCGCAAACATACGTACTTCCAAACATTGCTATCATCCTTGCAGCAGCAGAAAGTAACATAGGAAACCTTTCTTTTGAAACAAACTGATAAAATTCTAGAATTCCAACATCTGAATACTTTTGCTTCAATATGGAATCACACTGAAGATCTACTAATTCCATCTGCAGTTCCTCTGCTATATTTTCAATCTCAACGGCGAATGGTGTTGCAAAAAGCTGAAAATGTGGTTCAAGTGCCTTAAAATCGTTAAAACGTAAAACAAATTGTTGATGCAAATCTGAAATTATATCTGCATATTCTTTCAGGGATTGGTTTTCGACTTTTCCTAAGGAATTCAAAGTTGAGAAATGGGCTAAGTTGCCTACAATAAGCTGTCTTTGAAATAAAGACAATTTGACTTTGAATGATTTAACACTGTCATACATCTGTGTAATGACTTGTCTTTTGCCCTGAAGTTTTAAATTTAATGCATTCAAATGACCAGTTAAATCTGTCAGAAAGGCAAGGTCGCAAATAAACTTGGCATCAGTAAGCTGTGGAACCTCATTCTTTTTGAGTTTCATGGAAGAATAAATCTCTTCTCTAAGTGCAAAAAAACGATTCAGCACATTTCCTCGACTCAGCCATCTAACTTCGGTGTAATAAAGAATTTCCCGATATTCGCTTTCTATACTTGCTAGGAAAGAAGTGAACTGTCGGTGATTTAAGCCTCGTGAACGTATAAAATTGACCGTTTTCACAACCACATCCATGACACCCATCATTTTAATACTTTTGCTACACAGAGCTTCTTGGTGCACAATGCAATGTAAGCTAGTGAAATTATTATTTGGTATATTGAGGCTTTGTAGTTTGGTCTTCACCAATCCAACAACACCGATTGTTTGTGAACACAGCTGGCGCTCCATCCGTGACCATTGATACAAGTTTGTTCCATGGTAATCCAGCTTTTTCAAGACAATCTTCCAATCCTTTAAATAAATCACGTCCCGTTGTGGTATTCTTAAATGGTACCAAGTCTAGAAATTCTTCCGTTACATTAAATTTACTGTCCACTCCTCTTATAAAAATTGCACACTGTGAAGTATCTACCAAATCAGTACTCTCATCAAGAGCGATCGAAAATGCTTCAAAATCTCCAGCCTTTTCAATAAATTGTTTTTTCACATTATCTGCTAAATCGGTTATTCTGCTTGCAACTGTATTAGCAGACAGACTTATGCTTTCGAATAGTTTCTTTTTATCAGGAATTAAAATTTCGCTGGCCTTCAAAAAACATTCTTTTATGAATGGACCTTCTGTGAAAGGTCGCGATGATTCAGCTTAGCTCAAAACTTGTTTTTACTGAATTTTCTGCAAATTGGCTTAAATTCGAAAAAAAGTTTCGTTGCTTATCAAATCCTATTTTAAGCTGGTTAACTTTTTCATCTCGAATTTTTCCAGTATATTTATCATATTTTTCACGATGCATAGTGTCGTAGTGCCGGCGAAGGTTGAACTCCTTTGGTACTGCGATAGTCTGCTGGCATATAAGGCACTGAATTTTATCTCTCGCCTCTGTGAAAAAATATAAATTCTCCCACTTCTCTTGGAAAACCCTTCTTTCATCAACGAGTTTTCTTTTTCTAGATAACGAAGTCATTTTGTGATGGGTATAAAAAATTTTAAATATGCCAATTATTATTTGTTGATTGAAATAACATTAAATTAAAATAAACAAAATTTAAATTATGTAAAATATATGTATTTTTAATATAACTTATATTTTTTTAATTTAAATAATTTAAATAATAAAATCAATAATTTTTAAAATAAATAAACTGTTTTCGATAAGATTCATAAGAAAGACGTAATAAAGCCATTATTAAATTGTACTAGACGTCATATGTATAAATAAAAATAATTAAAAAGAGTGGTTTTAATTTATACAGCCAATTATGATTTTAATTGTTAAATAAGTTTGGTTAAATTACAAATCTATGTTTTTTCGTTGCGGGCCGCGTGTTTGAGACCCCTGATTTAAACAATCATTTTAGCTTAATTAATTCAATAATGTATTATAAATTTAATTATTAGATTGATATTTCTCAAGTTGAAAGTCAAAGTCAAATTCTATAGTATTTTATTACTCTACATTTTATAATACAAAAAATATATATATTTGATAAGTAATAAATAACGTTAAATAATAAAATAAAAATAACGCTATAATTTAATTTAACTTGCATTATATTAAAGTTCATATATTAAACAGTATAAATATTTAGACGGTAAAAATATAAACAATTATATCTTCACATTGTAAAGTTACTATAAATACTGAATTAAAATCCAGTATAGTTGCCAAACATTCGAGCGAACATTACTTGAAGAAATAGAGATGCTAAAACACAGCTGAACAAAACTAAACAACTTTTTCTTGAAGCAGTAATCATTACTAACAGCATAACAATTTGTATACATGTACCATACTTGTAAGAATTCTGAAAAATTTTTGTTGTTGAATATATTTTATAATAATAGTCTTATCTAAGTTATTTTATATAAGAACCAGTTAAGTTGGAACCATCAAATCTCAAGACCTCAACATATACGATATTCAAATCAGTGAATTGCTGTTTTCGAAAAACTAAGAGAAATATCCTTTTAATATCAGAAAAGTTAAAGTTCTATTTTAAAAATAGGGATCATCCATATTTACCGAAAGTCATATTTTCATACTCTCTGTTGCATACAGTACATTTATAGACTCCATCTACCTATGCGTACGTACGAAAAAGTTTCTCTACTTCTCAATCCCACTCAATTGAATTTATGAAATATAATTAAAAAGTCGCTTTTGAACAATGTTAAACGTAAATTTATATTGAAAAACCTATAACTACGAATGATTTATTCAATTATTTGTTAGAAATCAGTGTTTTAAATCCATATAGAATTATGGTGTGATTATTATTTTGCAATATACTCCAATGCTGTTTGCAGCTATTCGAGCAAATTGCCAACAACTGGCATCTCTACGTCGTTTTCCACCAATTGGTTTTGTCATAACCTCGCGTGAAGGCGCTAATGTGGCAATACAATAATCACTTCCATGAACTTTACGATGGCGTTTGAAGCTTGCCTAAGATGCATAATGTCTTGCATTCTAGACAGGTTATCTTTTGAGCATAGACAAATATATTATCTTTATTTCTATTTTTCTGTGTATATATGGATTAGCGAAGACCGCCATCGCACAATCCACACAAACCTTTCCCCTAAGTGCGTACATAATATATGAATAGCCCTATAAATGTCAATGAATTCAACAAAATTATTTATTAATATATGACGCGAAGTTTGAGATTTTAATATGATTTTAAGTAAAATATTTCAAACTGAAAAGTTGTAAAAATATGCATCAATAATAATAATTTAACTAAATCAGTTTCATTAATCACAAAATAGATTCATAATAATAATTACTATCAATAAG
>CAUHTR010006865.1:0-13874 GCA_959609185.1 Schmidtea polychroa | reverse complement strand
TTTGTTAATCAATTAAAATTTATTTTATTGATGATTATTTTATAATTGATAATTGAAATTGTCGATCAATGGTGAATTGGATAAAATATATTACTGATGGTGGAAAAATTTTAAAATTAAGGAGAACGTTGTAGGAGGAAATATAAATTAAAGAAATGAAAAATGTTCACGTTTCAGTTTTCCAAAAGTGGGAAAATCAATAATTCCATATTGATTTTTTGATAAATCTGGTTTCGAAGGAATTGTTTTAACAAAAAATATTTTTTTCTTTTTTCCAACTTTTTCTTTTTTAGCCTCTTCTATATTTTACTTTTTATTCTTTCCTTTCCTTTTTTACTTTTCTATTCTTTCATTTACTTTGCTCTTATTTTTTCTTCTTTTTATACTCTTTCCTTTTTCTTTAGTCTTCTTTCCTTTCCGTTGCTTTTATTTTATTCTTTTCTTACTCCTATTTAACTTTATTTTTACTATTCTTTTTATTTGTTATTTCTATTTAAATAAATAAAGTAGAATTGATCAACCATTATGATGAAAATTTTGTTAAATAATGTTCAACATTAATTATTGAATGAGATGAATGTAAATTTTATTGGTGGATTATTTGTTTTAAAAATTGATCAATGAAGAAGTGGATCTATATTTCACTAATAAAATAGAGATTACGGAATAGAAAACATTATTTTGTACGAGTTGAATGACTATGGAATCGGTCAAACAATAATTCTATTTTCTTCTCTTGTTTATTTTCTTTCCTTTCTTTTGTTCTTTTCTATTTTTTCGTTTCTTTTACTCTCTTTCCCTTTACTTTTTTATTTTTTCATTTGCTCTTATTCCTTTTTATTTTTTCCTTTACTTTACTCTTCTTTCATTCTTTCTTTCCATTGCTTTTTTCTTTTTTCTTAATTTTCTTTTACTCTTCTTTTTTGATTTATTTTTCTTTTCTAGATTATCGTAAAAATTCATTATTATATTCAATTTTCTGAAATATTATTTTATAAATAATAAAGAAAAAATTATTTGAACTTTATTTTATTTTTATTTTTAGTGCTAAAATTAAATTATTTTACAATGAAAATAGTATTTAATGTCGAATCCATATTTTCCACCGTCCACATTTTACATGAAAAAATAAATAATTTATTTTAATGATTACTCTAAACACTTTTTAAACCTGTTTTTCGATACTTTTATAAGATCATTATTTCCAATCAAAAATGTGTTTGAATCACGTCTTTTAACAATTGTCTAAAAACCATCTTCATGAAAACCTCCTTTTTTCGTTTTGACATTAGTATCGAACGACTTAGCAGCAAGAACAAGATCACTGGGGTTAAATTCAATTGCGTGATAGTAACCATCTGCATCTGGCGTATTTTCTAGTAATTCTATCCATTTTTAAAATGTTTCATATAAGTTAAATTAATAAATAGATTAATAAATATATCAATAAATAGATAGATTATTTAATTTTTTTTAATATTTAATATTTTGGTGTAAAATTCCATATTAA
This sequence comes from Schmidtea polychroa, assembly GCA_959609185.1. Lineage (NCBI taxonomy): Eukaryota > Metazoa > Platyhelminthes > Tricladida > Dugesiidae > Schmidtea > Schmidtea polychroa. The sequence goes on along the minus strand of CAUHTR010006865.1, from coordinate 12,364 downwards.
ATTGATTAATTAGATTTTCTATACTAATTCAATCTAATATTGAATATTTGATATAACTCTAATCTTATTATTGACATGTTTTAAAATTTAATATTATGAATAAGCTTTATCATTTAACTCTGTTCTGATAATTAATAATGTTATAATATGTAGGTGTTTCTGTAATACATTACATTCATTATAGGTAGATTGAATGTGAATGCAAATAATTTCCGCGCCCAAGTACTTATTGAAATTAGAGATATTTTTGTTTGGGCAGGGCTTAATTTCTAATTTATTCCCTGTTTTCATCATTGTCTTGTAAGTATATCGAATGGAGAAAACCAAAATTGCAATGTGATCTTCTACATTTGATGTCGACAGTTTATTACAATTCCATAACTTGTTTAATGTTTTTCTGTATAGCTGAGAAATCTTTATTTTCTATTCATATTAGGCGGTGTCATGTCCAATATTCTGAAAGTTTTTCTTACTATTCATTTATTTATTATTTTATTATTTCTATTATTTATTTATTCTTATTATTTTTATTATTATTTTTATTGTAAATTTTTATTAAAATTATATATTATTTTATTTTTTATTATTATTTATTTTTATTATTAATATTATTTATTTATTATTATTATAATTTTTATTATTTATTATTACTATTATTATTATTTATTCTTATTATTTTATTATTTATTTTTATTATTATTATAAGTATAAAGTGATGATTTCTTGGTAGCAGCATTTATTATTTAAAACATTAAAGTGATAATTTAAGCCTTTTGCTGCGAATAATGTAATTAATGAAAAAATTTTCGACTATAAGATAGTCCTTGTCAATCTCCTGGAATTTAGCAATCTTCATCCCTAAAATACATTTCTACCTTTCTTTTATTTCCTTTTTCTTAATTCTCATTGTTTATAAATATAATATATACTTTCTTTTTTATGAATTTTTTTATTAAAAATTTCTAAAATTTTATTGAAAATTTAAAATAAAATAAAATAAATACCATTTAAAATTCAAAATGACACAAACTAAAATTTTTATAAACCTTCTATAATTAGCTTCTAGAAACCTAATAAAATATTTCAAAATATTTATAAAATAAAGCCTCCAATAACTATTTAAATATTTCAATAAATGTGACAATTTTAATTTTTAAATCATATCTTTTGAAAGTATATTTCCTAAAATTTTCTATGTTATTTTAATTATTACTTTTTAATTTATTATATTTTTTATATGTCAGTTATTCTCAAGGTCATTGACAACAGATCAAATTCATGATTTCATTGATTTCTTCTTTAGTGTTGATTTTTGGCCGTCTTTTTATAATGAGAATTGTTTCTTTGAATCTGACATTTTTTATTTGGCTGTTTCCATTAGCTATGATTTCGATTGAAATATTTTTTCTTTCCTCTGTTGGTTTAATATCTTTCATCCTGATAATCTTTAGTTTTGTAAGGTTTATTCGATGGTTCATTTCGTTAATACTTTGACACTTCATCTAAATCTAGATTTCAACAGCTTCTTTGACTTTATAATTAAAATAATCTGGTACTTCAGTTTTAGCATCTTCAATGGAATGGGATTTTACATTCGGCAATCTCTGAGGTAAATGGTAAATAATGAAGAACTTTTTATACTGACTCCTAAGTTTTCAATTAAGTCTCTTTTATTATCTTAATACAAATTGTCTTTTTTCAATTTGCAATTTTTGACAAATTTTAGAAATATTTACTCGATTCAAATGTTGAAAATGAAAATCATCATTAACATTTGACCAGATTTAAGCTGTTAAAATGAAATGTTACTTTCATCCCTTACTAGACTCATAAAATCATATTTTTTATTAATATTTGGCTTTTTTATTATTTAGTAATTATTTTAATAATAAATAATGTAGTTTATTTATTTTAATTTATATCTGAATGATAAAATCAATAAATTTTCGATTATCAAAAAATGATATCGTAATCAAGATAAATTACAATTAAGAATTGACTTCAAACATTAATTGTCAAATATAATAATAGTTTTTTTCGTGAATATCAAAAACATCGATATCTTTACTGATTCATAGTATTCAAGCTTTTTAATAAATACAATGGATAAGAAATCAGTGGTGGAATTTGACAAAAAAAAGTTCTTAAAATGTATATAAATTTTTTTAACCACAAAATTAAATATTTTAAGTGTCCTTTAATATTGTAATTAGGATAATTTCAATTGAAATTCTTGAACTAACAATAAGCATTTAATATTTTCCCACCTTTACCTTTAATATCTTTAATAAATATCCTTTTTTTTGCTGATTTTCCTGGGAAAAAAAATTTTTAATTAATTTGTTTTTTTAATAATTAATTATTAGTATTTCTTTTGGGTTTAATTCTGAGGGGGAAATCTATGTTTATTTATTATCGCAATGTGTGTAGTAGGGTTTCTCATCTATTAGTATGACCTTTGCATTTAACAGAGTTAATATTTCATTCAATAATATTAGTTTTATCGATTAATAATGATTTTTCATTTAATTTATTAAATTAATTATCATTGTATTTATTAAAAAATTGACTATGAATTATAATACAAAATGACTTCAGCAAAATGTAATGTCAATCTGAATATCGGTCGGAATTAAAAATAATTTATTAGTCTGTGATATTCCTGGAATTATTGAAGATGCGCACAAAAACCGAGGGCTTGGATTGACATTTCTTCGACATATTGAACGCTGTCACATTTTGGCATTCATTATTGATTTGAGTAATAACCCGATCGATCAGTTCTGGACTCTTTCTAATGAATTGAATGAATACCGTCCCCTTTTACTTCAGATCCCTCGATTAATTATTTGCAATAAAATGGATATTCCCGGCACAAGAAAATCCTTCGAAGAATTCAAATCTCACTTAAAAGAAATAAATGACACAAGCTCTATTTTACCAATTTCAGCTTTGAATTCCACCAATCTAAATGCAGTTATTTCAGAAATGAGAACACTTAGGAATAAAAATGTATCAGATATTACTTGTTCGTAATCAATAAAATATTGTTTAAATTCTTGTCTTTATTACTTGAGTCAATTTATATAGGAAACTATTTTGTCCACATTTTTTGTTCAAATCACACATTAGACAGTCCCGCTCAAATAACTCCAAAAAAATTAAATCTTTTCATGCCAAAAGTTCATTAAAATAAGCCCAATAATCGAAATACAAATAAATCAATTTTACATTTATTTTGCATAATAATTCATTAAAATAAAATATTAGAATTATTAATTAGATTCTATTTTCAATGAAATGAAAATGTCGTATTTGTTGAAATAAAAATAATCATAATGAAATAGGAGCGGAAAATGAGAAGAGAACAGAAGAAAATCAATAAAAATAGACAATTAAATAAAAGCTCATTCTTAATTAATAATTAGAAGTGTAAAAGAACCAAAGGAGAAATTAAAACAAAATTTAGATTATATAGTTATCTCGATGGCTTACTCGAGATAGAGAGGAAAAAATGCATACACCAAACACCAGTGAGATACGTTTCCTATAATAAAAGAAAATAATCAATAATATTACATTATAGAGACATACATACTTATTTTGATTTCTCGCTGATTTTCATATTTGATAGTTCAATGATATACATCTTACACTATAAAAATCTAAAAATTGGTAGGAAGATTAAATACTACACACATACAGCACCTACTAAAAAACAAATGCAAACTTTCGATATATAGAAATGCGCCGCTGAAATACGTTTCTATAATAACTTTATTTTAGACAATTTTTGGGAAAAAATGATCGCTGAAAATATTTTTAGATGCATTTTTAAAGAATCTACGTTGGATTTTATCACATTTTTAGGTTGATTCGTTTAGCATACGATGAAGGAAATTCAGTCTAATCACTAAAATTTATAACTTTTTAAAATTTTAAAATATTGAATTGAGATATTGTTACATATTACCTGACAAAACAAGAGCAATAATTTAGAAGATATATGAAAAAGTTGTGTGATAAAGGGACCGTCCATAAATTATTCACGCAATTTTACTCCATAGTCACAAAGAGTTATGTCCAGGGCTTCCAAACCGGAACCGGAGCCCCAGGTACTCGCTTGTTTTTAAAGGAACCGAGAGCCGGGTAATATTTAATGGGTACTCGGTTCTTTTCATTTCATTATAATATTTATTTTTTCTAAGTTAAACATCTTTTGTAACTTGATTTTAAATAAACAATATTTTTTTCTATTTTGTAAAAACCAATTTAAAGATTAGTTAAACCCTTCCGAGCAACGATATAGATTGTGAGAAGCTGGGTATGGAAAAGGTTAAATGGATTATGATTAAAATTCCGAAAGTATTGTTTGAAGTTTGAAAGATATGTGTACATAAATATTTCAATTGAATAAAATATTACCGTATATGCTCGCGTATAGGCCGAGTAATTTTGGATTAATTTTTATAATTTTTAATTTTTTTATTATATATTACCCAAAATATCATTTTTAATAGGTTGGCTTATACGCGCGTCATCTATTTTTGACATTTTAATCAACCAAATTTGGAGGGTCGGCTTATATGCAAGTATATACGGTAACAATTATGCATCTGTNAATTTCTTGCGTATAACCCGCACCTTATAAATTTCAATAATTTCCATAAAAAGTAAATTCTTCATGCGCACTTAAAATATAATCTCTACCTATGAATGTACTTTTACATACAAATGCTATATATTAATACATGCGTATACCCATCCATACAATAAACTTGACAACCAACTGAATAGGACCCCTTTAAAACTTGTGAAAACACGTGCTATTGTTTAACTTTAATTCAATACAAATATAAATCTTGTTAAATAATAAAATAATAATTTTAAATAATATTTATTAGTTTTGAAAATGTTCTATTGATATAATAAATGTTATGGAGTTAAAATAAAAGCAAACAAAAATGCCACCAAAACGTAAGTCATATACCACCGAATTCAAATTAAAAGTAGTCAAATATGCTGAAGAACCTGGCAACAGAAGTGCGGGTCGTGAATATTGTGTGAATGAAAGTATTGTCAGAGATTGGAGGAAAGAATGTCTTAAATGTTATCCGCGAGGAAAACGTGCCCGTAGGGGTCTTCCATGTTGGCCAGAACTAGAGTCAGAATTAAACAATAGGTTAGTCAAACAAACGAAGAATCATATTATTCAAGCAAATTACTCAAATCAAATATTTTAGTTTGTTACATATCAAGATATATAATATTCGTAAATCTTAACTCCTGGTCAGTAACGAATATTCCTAACATTTCTCAAAATTAACATTTTATCATAAAATACTTCATTTTATTTTTTATCACATTTTTGAAACGTCTGAATCATTATCTGAAACCCTATCAGTTGTTTCTGCCAATCATTTTCTGATTATTTTAACTAATACGTGTGTGCAATCATTTCTGGCATTCTGATTCGTCAAGATATCCAATTGGGATTGTCCTATAAAAATCTTTTTATCTCAAATAACCTTTCGTTTTTATCGTATCGAAATTGTGTTTTGTACTTTTAGTTTCCTCATAATTAAAAGACGAGATTTTCAAATTATTAAATTGAATTTTTCAAGCAAATTCTTTCGTATCAAATGCCAAAAAATTAATTTTATCAATTAATCGTTTCTTATTTATAACAATATGGAAAAAACAGTTTAGAACTAACTAAAATGTTTATTAATAATGATAGCCATGACTAGAGATCAGTTTGGACATGTTTGGCATTGTTAACTGGTTCGTTACTCATTTCATGTCATTATGTTAAATATTCGCTTGGTTAGGTTATTATTTCTTTTATTTCATTCATCGTTTCAATGAGGACTCCGTTTTTTGTTATAACAAGAGATTTAAACATTTGAGTTTCCATAAATTTAAAAATATTGATAAGCTTCAGTAGTTAAGCTTTATAGGTATTGATAAAGTAGAAACAAATGGATTTTGGATTCGGGATAACTAACTGAATAAAATATTAAAGTGAAATTGAATTTGATTAGTGAGAAACTTGATTATTCACAGCCACTGGGTGTCATGATATACTTTAATTGTGTTTACACATATTTGGTGGGGAAATGATTATATGAGTTGTGTTGGGTTCAATAGGAGAGGCACAGAAATGAGGTGAATTTAAAATTTAAAGTACAAAATATTAATTAAAAATCAAAAAAATTTTAAAAATTGAATTATTTCCCGGGGGAAACTGGTATGGGCGGATGCTAAATAATGAGACGAGTTCAACTATAATAAAATAAAATCAATGGGGGTCCCTAGAAGGAATAAATTACAAAAAAACAAAAATTAATTAACTAATGGAGAACCCGAGACAATGGAAAACCTGAGCGATTTGAGAGAAGCTCAATTATCAATCAAATTAGGAAAGGCAATTAAATTAGCTGACTAAAATTAAATTGGAGCGAGCCGTCAAAGGAAACGGGCAAATTCCTCGAAGCGGATTAGAGCTACAAGAGGAAGCCCGGGGAAGTTGGATCCAGACTAAATTGCAAAGTAAAATCAATTATAGAATGGGTATAAAAGCAACTGGCAAGAAAACAAAATTGCCAGTTGGTCGAAGAAAAAGAAAACAACAAGTTTAGCGAGAGCGACAAAGAAAACATTAAAGTTAGTTGCAATTGAATAATTTAAATCGAACGTACCAGAAAGGGACATCTCCCATTGGAAGATCTATCCCTGTGTGAGATTTGTAGTTGTATTGAAAAGTGCAGACCAAAAAGGGTTGTATCAAGTGTGGTTGAATTAATAAAAAGTGTAACTGTATCAGTCTTAAATAGAGATTTTGTGTTGGGTCGTTTATTAATTTCGAAAAGAACACAAAGGAGTCAGACAGTAATACCGACTTGCACAAAATACCCAACAGTTTTCTGGTTTGTATAATACATTATGCTAATAATATTACTGTTTTCACTTCAAATCGGGCTTGCTCTCAAACTCGTATATAGAAATGTGGCTTAACACTTAAATTTATATAATTTATTACCGAACATATCACGAACTTAACAAGACTTTGAAATAATTTTAACATTGACACTTCCAATATTTTTATAACCCACAGGAAACGGTAAAACTATACAAGAACCAACACTAGCGGAGAAATCACTTTAATCTATTCATTGATATTACTTTCCATATTAATCAAAGGAACACTCACAGACAATTTATTGTAAAAAGACTTAAAATATCTATTATTATGGAGCACTTTATTTAAATTTATCTATACTTATAATAGATTTGCAATAAATAGCCGATAATGTCTAAGAACGATAGACAATTTATTGTTGACTAATCTTCTTATTATATTTCATTTATATTATGAACTCACAAAAATTGTCTGCTGATGTATTTCTGTTTCAAAATTTGTTTTTTACTTTTCATTTAGTAAATTAAAAAACGAAATTATACAATTATTACTCAGATTGAGCTGAAATTTGGCAAGTAGATTCGTTGTCGAGAACATTGCAAGTTAGCAAGATTTCAGATTGATCCGATCTCGGAAAGTGGATTAATTTTAAAAATATTGATATGTAAAATTTAGTGTTATTTCCTTATTGCAATATAAATTCTTATCTGTTCATTAACTTCAGATTAAAGAGATAACGTAATTATATCTAGAATATGTTATATCAATTTGAATCTTATGTCCATATAGGTACAGTGTAAAATTTGTGTTCTGTGTTTAAAAATTGGAAAGTAAATGTTGTTCTTTGATTGGCTGTCCAATTAAAACGTCTTTTAGACGAACCGGACTTTTAGTTATTTGTGGTTTTCGTTTGGTCACGCAAAAAAAGTGATTTTACGTAATAAAAAATATTTTATAGTATTGAGAACGCATATTGAAATTTTAGTCTTGAGTGAAATATAGAGTTTCAAAAACCATGTTTTTATGGTTGATTTATTTTTCTTTTTGAAAGTGAACTTTATATTACTATGTAAATTATTCATATAATACAAAAATGGTAAAACATGTTCACTATTGTTAAATACCAGAATAATATCATCTACATAACCTTTTTATACTTTTGGTTTATTTATATCACAATTTTTAAATATACTCTATAAATTTGTGAGCCCAGTAAATAAAAGCAAAGAAAAAGTTAGTAAAAATTGTCAGTCACGGTTAACAACAGGAGCACCTTTTAGTTCTTAAATTATGATATTTGAATAATAAGTATCATCGTTAGAAATGAAATTAAGCTTAACAAAAATTGTTATCAATTGAAAGTGGTTGTCAAAATTTTAAGAACTATTGTATTTGTTATGAAAATAAAAATTTGTTCTTTGTTGGGTTGTGGTATTAAATAAAAGAACGCGTGGAGTCTGAAAAAAGGTTTAGAAACGTTAGACAATTCCGGCTTTAAATTCATTCGGAATATTGAATGGTTAAAGCCTTTTGAAACGGCGGAGATATAATTGCTTAATTAATAATTATTATGAATGATTTGATAAGAATGTGTGTATGTTGTTGTATGTCTTAACCATGTCTCATATTGCATGTTGATTATTAAATACGTCTCCAATTCAACAAAGATAAATACTCAAACTCTTATGTCATGAATATATTTTTTATTTACCCGTTTTTGAATTATTTAACATAGTCCAAATAGAGTTTTGATTCTACCGAAATCTATAGACCTAATAGTTGTAAAAATCAAAAAAAAATTGAAAAGTTTTATTTTTAAAATGTTTTAAAGATTTTTATAATATAAAATTTATATATTTTGAGATTTTTCACTTATGTTTCAAAATTTCTACTTTGAATATTTGTAAATCGGATATTGATACCCGGAAATTGCAAAGCTTTAATTCAAACAAAACACAAGGATAGCATCATTAATCATCACTATGATTAATCAAATAAAAATTTAATAATGCAAAAATATTAATTTAAATTTTAATTCTATTCTTTATAGTTTTGTCATTATTTGTTTTTAAACAATTTGTTGGGGTAGAACCCCTAGAATGATGTGTTGTTTGGTCAATTTGAGTTATGAGGATTTTTTTATTCGAGCTATAGTAATTTTTCTGAGATTAATCCTTTTTTGGCCAAAGAAATGACAAAAAAATGCTAATATGTGATCAAAGGTACTTTCCCGTACGGTACGGGTCGTACCACTATTTTGGTACACATTTAGGAAACAACACAAAACATTTTGTTTTTATTCTGATCAGCGATACTAGGAAGGAATATTATTTCAATTAATACGTTTTTTATATTGGTTACTATATCTCTTATTATCATAAATCATATTAGGCATAGGCAGACAAAAATATTCATAAGTAGTCGAAGAGATGAAATTACATTAACAGTCACAACCCTGGGAAATTTTATAGAGAAAAACACCTTAATTGAGTTGATAAATAAATACTGCCTATCAGATTTGCAAGTGGTTTTGTTTTGTTTAAAACATCACTTCTGTGGGATTACCTACCTTAGCAAACATCATTCTTTATTATTGAATTGATCAAGTGTTTTATTTTAAAGTTGATGTACGGAAAATAAAACTTCATTGTATTGGATTATGTTGTTTTGATATAGGAACACTTGGAATCTTACTGTCGAGATTGAGTAGACATTAAGTATTTATTTATTAAAAGTGAGAATTAGCCAATGGTGTAACTTCAAATTCTGGGCCCCCTACAAGATTTTCAAAAGATAAAAATCATTGACAATAATCCTTTTCCAGCAACTTCATAATTTTTGAAGTACAAGACCTTAGCACTGCTACAGGCTTGAAAGTTCTTGAAAATGGTTCTAATACCGATTTCATGTGCAGATTGTTTTATCATTCAAAAACCATCTTTTTACATTTTGTGCTGATTTGTGTTTAGATTAATATTTAGAAAAATAATTTTAAATGTTTTTTTAGGTTATTTAATTATGTTAAGCTATTTTAATTATTTATTAACAGATCATCGGGAATTTTCTGATTGGCTGTTACCCGCTCAAACGGCGGAAATATATTTGCTCATGCATCACTTTTATTTATAAAAAATATAATCGTAATTAACCACTTAAGGCACGAATGAGATCTGCATTTTCTGACAAAAATTATCGGATTTTTTATGTTGTAAAATGAGTGAAGTACATAGTTAGAAAATAATATAATGTTGTTTTTAGTGACTACCTCTATGGAGGGAGGTTAATTTTATAATTTAGATACTAATATTGTTAATAAAATATTATATTTCGGTGTAGAATTTGTATTTATTATTTTTCAGGTGTCATAAAGTGTCAAAGGTATATTTTTACCGTGGAAAAAGGTGTATAAATAAAAAAACGTATATCAAAATATTGTGTATGTACGTTTGTGTCTAGAGACATGTATATTTACGTGCATTTATGTAGGTATTGCTCAACTTGAAATCTACGACCGCGTGGTTAAATATTCTTTCTCAAATATTCATGACAATTACTATTAAGCATTACTTTGCTCTAAGTAAAGTGGAATTCATATATAAGTGAAATGAAAAAGTAAACCAGTGTAGTTAAAGCTTTTAGTGTATTCATACTATCGTTTTCATTGTGGGCTTTCTCAAAAATAAATTCCTAGCCTATTTTGTTGACCAGTTTTCCTGGTCAAATTTAAACCATAGTTGAAACCTTGCGCAAGATATTCATTAATAGGCAACCAAACTTAGGAAAAAGTTTGTGAGCTTAGATCCGAATAAAGTTGTCTCCATTGATAATATTTAGTCAGTTAAATTTTTCTATTTATAAAAAATTTGTTTTAACACTTCCAAGTCGTTAAAAAATAAACTTTAAATTCACTATAAAAATCCGTGCCAAACACAATATATGAAACAGCACTTACTGGTCACTGATTCACCGGGTTCACTTTTGAGTTTGTTTATCCTTAATTCAGCATTAAAACAATTTCGTAACCGTTTCGGAGATTCCAAATGATAAATTTCAGATTCTCTCAAGCAAATACCTGATTGTAATATAAATTAGAGATAATAATCACTTTGATTTATAGAAGAAAATACATAATCTATTACATCATTCATGGATAGCTACAAAATAGACCGATTCATCTATTTTGTACACAAACTGATGAATAACGAGATATGACTAGTAGGTCATATACTTGTATGATGTCATTTAATAATTAATAATTGTCTACAATTGAATTGTGAAATAATAATAATAATAAAATATTTATTTGAGTTATTTTAATATTTCATTTAAAAGTAAATTTTTCACTAAATATTTTATGTTCTAAAATTGGAAGCTTTTATAGGAAAATAATTTTTGTTTTCAATCGAATAACAAAAATGAAGCAAAGAAACAATTGTCTTGGGAGCTTTGAAGACAAATCAACAGAACAAATTATAGGGTTATAGAGAACTTCCGTGAAAGCGTGTGTTAACAATGCAAACTGGAATTTTATCTATGTAATAATTTTCATTGATTTGTGTTTCATTATTTTATCATTTATATTGGGCTTATGTAATCACTTGAAACAGACGCAGAAATACCGAGTTATCAAATATGTCTAGAAAGGAGTAAAGAAAATCGGATACTTTCACCAGGCTTTTGGGAAAACATCTTTTAAATATACTTAGTAAAAAATATAGGCGTTGTTTTGAAAAGCTGTTTTGTAATATTTTTGATATTATAATAGCTTTTGCTAGTTTTGGTGTCAATTATACTCGTTTTTTGCTTAATCAAATTTCGGTCGAATGTCTAGAAAATGTTTAATAAACTGAAAATTGTCACCTTCGAAACTGAAATAACCGATCTAATTTAATCATTGTTATTACTATTCATAATAATCTAATTAATAACATTCAATTTTTTAAATTAAAATCAATATAATTTCATTAAAAATAGAACATTATGGTTCATAAAATTGAGCTTTATTAGTTATGAATTTTAGCCAATAAAAACAGAATGTATGAATATTAACAACCAATGAAAACGTGAAAAAGAAAAATATCAATAAAATATTTTAAAGAGCCTTTTACAACTTTCTAGAACATTAGATATGTTGATTTGGAATTAATTTATAAATTTTAGTAATTTATTTTAATACAGGCAGGGAAAATACATAGTAAATTATTTTTTAGAGCGAATCATTAATTTTGCATAAAAAGTAGTCTAGACTTGTGCAATAAATTTTTTACATACTCAATCTACTTTGTAAATTGAGGGATAAATGTCATTTTTATCCTCTTTGTGTATATATGACTGATAATTCTTGATTCTTACATGAACAATAAATAATTTTGATCAAGGAAAAGAATAATTTGAATCAAATCAAATAGGTAAGAAGTTATGACCTAATAATATTTTATTTCT
>CAUHTR010006864.1:0-13936 GCA_959609185.1 Schmidtea polychroa | reverse complement strand
AAATAATTCCGAAGTACTTTAAAAATAAATGTCATAAAATTCCTAAAAAAAACCCTGAAAATTAATTAACAATAATTTATAATTATACTGTTGATTAAAAGTAATATTTAAGAACTTGAATAATGATCTATATGGATCAAAATTTAAGCCTTAAAATTAAACATCTTACCTGAAAGACATTTGTAAAATGGCTAAAATAAATTTCCTAAATTTATGATGAGAAATTGATAAATGAAATTCATTAAATTGTTGAGTGAGCAATTGGTCTAAACACCAACCACCACTATAGGGAATGTACTCAATGCGCACACAGACGCGATGCATAATTAAACTCAGAATTAACCAATAGATGTGTGTGTGTGTGTAGTTTTAAATTTTGAAGCGCGTTTTATATCATAAAATTTTAATATTTTTATAATAATTTTTGGATTTATAGTAAAAATCGAATTTTCTAAAAATTTTAGGATCATTATCGATTTTCAAATTTTCCCATTTGTGAGTAATTTACTTGATAGTTTTCAAAGTACTTTGGCTGTTTTACACAGAATTAAATTCTTTATAAGATATACATTTTCCCGAAATTATTGATTTTAACAGTTTTTAATTTTGTCGTGAAATAATTAATATTATTCAAAATATTTTAAGCTTTTTGAACTTAGCATAAAAGTCTCTATAAGATGATGTAAATTATGTATGTGTATTGCAATTGTATTTCTCAACAATTTTCGGATCATTATCGATTTGCAAATTTTTCTATTTGATAGTTTTCAAAATACTTTCGGTTGTTGTACACAATTAGATTCCTTATAAGATGATTTATTCGACGCAACATAAAATCTTTACACACAAACAAGTTTGTGTGTTTCGATAATATAAGTTTATTGATTTTTCTAAAATGAATATTATAGAAGTTTTTATTCCATGTAGCTAATGTGCAAACCAATAGATTTTTCTGACAAATTATTATTTTTTCATTACATACATTTTTTTCGATTATTTACAACTTAAAGTTAGAGTTATTGTTATTATATCCATTCCAGTCCCCATTAATGTACCGTTCTAATTTCCTGGATAATTATTTTTCAGTACTTTGCATACCGGAAATTATTTTCTCATTTTCTAAAAACTCGACAAATTACTCGTGAAAAACTATTTAAACTTGGCTTTTTATTTAGATGTCAAATCTCACCTTCCCTGTTTATATAAAATCACAGGAAACTGATTTTTCAATTATGCTTCAATATTCGTTTAAAAATATGCAATCGTTCATCACACAAATAGCAATATTTTCAAATATTTCCCTATTTGTCATTCCGATCTTCGTGTACACCGGGAAACTCACGGTATGATTTTAGAATTACTTCATAAAATATGCTGTTTTAATAATAGGTTGTACCGCACCGTCCAGAAATTTACAACAGTCATCTCGATTTTGGAACTTTAGGAGTAAAAAGTGAAGAATATTTATTTTTCACTCTAAAAAATGAAAATCCCACCGAAGTTATTCATTTATTTAAGTCTACTTAAAAATAATAACTGTTCTCATATAAGGTAATTATTTTTTCCATGTCTACAAATTGGTTCCTGGCTTCAGTGTTATTGATTGGTATGGAGAAAGGAAATAATACGGTACTTCAAAGAAATACCACTCAAAAACCTACATCAAATTTCGTTCCTGTATGAGAAATATTAGATATATTATGAGGGAAATTATTAATATTTGAAACTTCAATTGAAATGCCTAAGAGATTTTTAAAGGTTATAAATTAGTTGGCAGGTATCCGAGAATATTTGTTCGCAAAATAAATTGTTTTTACAAAATGTTTAAAAAAACATAAATAATAATAGCATTTGATAGTAAATGTGTATGTGTGTAATGATAAGAAGATATATTTGTGCTTGAATGATTTTTATCAATAACGCTACTTAAATCAATAATATTTTTCTATATCAGTGTTTCTCAACCTTTTTTGTCCTTGTGGAATCCTTGAAATAATAGCCATGCTCTAGTGAACCCATAAAACCCATAAATCCATGCTCTAGGGAATATTTGAAACAATATATGAAACCCTTGATACAATATCCATGCTCTAGGGGACCATTGAATATATTCATGTTCTAGCGAACCCTTGAAACAATCCCCATACTCTAGGGAACCCTTGAAACAATCCCCATACTCTAGGGAACCCTTGAAACAATCCCCATACTCTAGGGAACCCTTGAAACAATCCCCATACTCTAGGGAACCCTTGAAACAATACCCATACTCTAGGGAACCCTTGAATCAATATCCATGCTCTAGTGAACCCTTGAATTAATATTCATGTTTTAATGAACCCTTGATACAATATCCACGGTATAGTGAACCCTTGATACAATATCCACGGTATAGTGAACCCTTGATACAATATCCATGGTATAGTGAACCCTTGAAACAATATCCATACTCTTGGGAACCCTTGAAACAATACCCATACTCTAGGGAACCCTTGAAACAATCCCCATACTCTAGGGAACCCTTGAATCAATATCCATGCTCTAGTGAACCCTTGAATTAATATTCATGTTCTAGTGAACCCTTGATACAATATCCACGGTATAGTGAACCCTTGATACAATATCCATGGTATAGTGAACCCTTGATACAATATCCATGGTATAGTGAACCCTTGAAACAATATCCATACTCTTGGGAACCCTTGAAACAATCCCCATACTCTAGAGAACCCTTGAAACAATCCCCATACTCTAGGGAACCCTTGAAACAATACCCATGCTCTAGTGAACTTTTGAAACAATCACCATACTCTAGGGAACCCCTGAAACAATACCCATGCTCTAGTGAACTTTTGAATCAATATTCATGTTCTAGGAAGTGGTTCTTAAAGTTTTAGTTGAAGATCACGGATTGCTAACTTAGAGGACGAGCGATAACAAAGGCGACCTATATTTTATGAAAATTCCATAAGGTTATTATCACCGTTTGTTTCAATATCATTGACACTATTTAATTTATATTTTAATTAAATTTTCATTAAATATATTTATAAAATGAAACTCAAAAGTTTCAAAATAAATTAGAGGTGAATATAATTTTTTATAGAACTATATAAATGGATCTGCAAAAATTGTGAAAAAAGGTCACTTTGCTGAATTCATTTAGACTTGCTTTTGAGATTATTAAATCATATTCGCCCAATTTTTATAACTGCTGCACCTTTGAAATCACAGCTTCGTAAGTCTCAAAAATCTCTAACATCAGACATATTTTCTCCACCAAATGTTTCTGCTTCTCAAAGAACATCGTTTACCAAATTACTTGCACAAGATGTAACGCATCGTACATAGGCGAAACACTTAGAACGTTCCAAACAAGACTCAACGAACACGTCAAGAGCAAAACCAGCAATTATCACGAACACTGGAAAAAAGTGTACAAATCAGCACCACTGTTACACGAAACAAAATGCAAAATGTTACAAGATGCGTTCAAAAACTCATTGCAAAGATTAGCCGCTGAGACTGTCTACATCAAAAAATTTAAACCGTCCATCAACATTCAACTAAATTAATACTTAAATTAATATTTAATTAGATTTAAAATTTAAAATTGATAAAAAAAATATTTAAAATTTAAAATATAAAAGTTTTTTTTATTAAAAAATTAAAAATTTAATTAAATTACAAAATTTTATAGAAAAATAGGAAATATTTTTTGGTTAATTAAAATAAAATATAAATAGAATATAATTAAACCAATAAATTTATTATAAAATACGAAATAAATTTATTATCCCCCAACAATAATTATTTATTGTAATAATGATCAAATTCACTTGAAAAAGGCAGTGCCTAAAATTCATGAGTATCAACAAACATCGATATATTACTGATTTATAGTCTTCAAACTCTCTTTTTAATTCAATATATAAAATAATCAGTGGTGAAATTGAAAGAAATAAAAGTTCTTATAATAATAAAAATAAATGTCATAAAATTCCTAAAAAACCCTGAAAATTAATTAACAATAATTTATAATTATACTGTTGATTAAAAGTAATATTTAAGAACATGAATAATGATCTCATATCTATATGGATCAAAATTTAAGCCTTAAAATTAAACTTCTTACCTGACAGCCATTTCTAAAATGACTAAAATAAATTTCATGATGAGCAATCCATAAATGAAATTCATTAAATTGGTGAGTGAGCAATTGCTGTACACGTCAACCACCACTATAGAAAATGTATCTCAGTGGTGTTTGGTGTATTGTATATTTTATGCTTTAATTGTTTTTGTGTGTGCGTTTGTTTTTTAGATATTTTTAATGAATTCGAATTGTCTTTGTGTGATTTCGTTCAAATGTTTGTAGCTCGTTTTGTTTTTGGAATTATATGACTGTGTTTGATCATCTGAATTATCTAAAAAATTATTATTGTGAGAATTTTAGACTCAGCCAATACGGTTTATTGTAGGATACATAATTATGGATAAAGCAAAATCTTTGAATGTTGTTGATTTAAATCCAAATGTTCTTCCAAGTTCGAATCAAAAATTTTTCTTCGAAAGGAATGTACATTTCAAATATCCCTTTTCGTTACAGAGAATGTGATGTATTATGAAATTTTAAAAAAGTGAACACAGTGAGGATAAAGTCGATGAAGTATGATATGAAACATTCTTTTAGTCATTCAATCATTGACTCGTTGATCGGAGATAATATCAATCGAAATTCATTGAGAAAGAGCGTGAGAAGCGGTCAGTGAAATGGTTCGAATCTCAATGGAGAAGCCCAAATGAACATAAATCTAAGAATTTAATGAATTTCAACACAAATTATAAAGATATGCATTTCATGAAATATCGTTAGAAATTTTAAAATGTCCTGGGAATTCCAGTTAAAGATAATCAACAGGATTACAGCGTGTTAACAGTTGTTACAGATTATATGATAAAAAGAGTGTTTGAAGTTGATATAGAATAAATACCACATTAAAACCGGATCTTATAATAAAGAACAAACGAAATAACAAAATTCATATTATAGATGTGAAAGTACCATTCGAAACTGAAAATGATTTTATAAACGAAGTTGTGAGAATAATTTTCAGAAATTGTTTGACAAATCAAAGAAAAAAACTGTGCATGTTACGACCGATAAATAATTTGCATGTTTGCAATTTTCCTAAGGTAATTTTTTCTTTAAAAGACCGTTCAGACATGACTTTACGTTTGCTCATTTTTAAAATTATTAAAATACAATTGTTGTGTTATAATATTAAATTATTATGTTATAAATTTAAAAAATCTTCATCAGTCACAGGCGTAGTAAATTCCGAATTAAAGTTATTCTGAATTTACTACGTTCATGTCTGTCTTCAGTTTCGTGCTTTAGTGCGTCATTTGCTATGTTAAAATAAATAACTTTCAAATGTTCAACAATTTTAAATAAAAAGGTTGAAAATCAAAATTAATTTTTGACCCTTCCAAGGACAAGTGACCAGTAATCCGGGACCACCACTTTAAGAACCACTACTCTGGAACCATTGAAATCATGAAGAAAACAAATAATAAGTGCTCTTATAGCTTTATCGATTATTTCTAATTTTCATAATACTTTTCATGACATTGAGTTGATACGATGATGCTACTGTGAAATTTAGTACTATCATGTAAATAGAAACTAATGTGGATTTAGATGGAGTTTGTTATTTTCTTCCTCGGTTCAAATTTATTTATTTGCCGCTGCTATTCATTATTATTCTTCCCAAAACCCGTAGTAGTGCCTTTTAGAACCCTAATTAAGAAACACTGCTCTAGAGTATATGTACTAGAAAAATAGTAAAAAAGTGCATTGATTGTATATTCTTGTTTGTAAACTTCTTTAAATAACTACAAAGCTTTTTTAATCAATCAATTTAGTTGCTTTATAAGAAACAAATATTACTTTTTTTTGGAAATTGTAATTAGTTATTGAAATCACTTATCTCACATTTGAATGTTGAAATATAAAAAATAAAATACGTGTAGTGATTATGCAAAAAAAGATTGCGAAAAGCATTCGAGCCAAAGACAAATCTAGACATGGATACTGAAAATGGAAATGATCAATGTAATGAATTTTACTACAAAGTAGAGAAGCTTGGAGGAAAGGTTTTACATTAAAAATAACGAAACGATGTTATTTTAATGTAAAATAAAGTATGAGGAACATAGAAGAATCTTAGTTTGAAGAATATAAAGTTAAATGGGTTATAATGGAATAAGAAAAAATCCTTAACACTCAACTGTAATATCTCATTATTTTTATTTATTCTATTTAAAACTTGAAAGAAGTCCAGTTTATATATAGAAATGGGGGATATTTCTTTATTTTTATTTTTTGTTAAAACCATTAAACATGGTTCTTATCAAAATTCATTTCCTTTTTGATTAGGTCTTTCTTATTTATTATCATTAGTCTTCGTTGCATTTGAACAGCTATAACATACTTATTTTCCCAATATATGGGCCTATTCCTTATTCAAGGCACGCAGGTGCAAATTTATAGCACGGTGTAATTTTCTAATGTTCAATTGATATTTTAAGAGTATTCGACAATATCGCCAGTTGAAGAAAAAGTATACTATATCGTTGGAGAAGACATTATCACAGCAGATGATTCTGTTTTTACTTCAAAAAGACTTTCACATGAATTCACAAACACGAAGAAGAAAGTTGGAAGATTTTTATGAAGAAGGAATATGGATTATAGCTGAAAGAGTTGGATCTGATAACTTTAAAATTGGTAATCAATCAATTAAAAATACTGTTTGTAAAAACAGACTTAAAAAATAAAACTTTGAATTGAATTCTTTTAATTCAGTAAAAATGGTTTTAAAAACTTATAATTTCTAATTTACTGTTTTTATGTATTTTATTTTAGTTCCGTATATGGGCATTTATATCCGCATTTATTAATAATTTTATTCAATATAACATTTTTATAAAAAAATTTATTTTCCGATCAAATTACCTGGAAACAAGCTCCCATAATATAAATTATAAAAATAAAAAATAAGCAAAAATAATTTTATTCTTTGCTTTATTACCTCAAATTTGAAAATTACTACAAATTTTAAAGACGAAATTTGTTGTATGAGTAATGTGATATTTAGAGTCAAGTTCAAAACACCCTTATGTATATTACATAATCCTCGAAGAGTAACAGTTTATTCAATTTCATAATTATTATTTAAACTATTTTTCATTTAAATGAACTGGTAGACATTTTTAACAAAATTTTTAACATTTTATAATAAAATTTTGTTGAAAATTAAATTGAAAGAATCCCAAGTTCTTACACGAAGAAAATGAACGATTCATAAGTAAAATATCTACAAGTTAGTTTTGTATGTCATAATAATGGTCAAGACAGTCAAGAAATTCTTAAGGAAAGTTTTGGCCAACATAGTGGTAAAATATTCAAGCAACAGTTTTGATGATATATTTTAATCATTATTACCAACCATATGCTCTAGAGCACTGTTTCCCAACCTCTTTGTGTCATATCCCAATGTAGCATACATAATTTTTAATATTCAAAAACTAAATTTTTCACTGAATGAAGCCTATATGACAACTTGTTCAGGACACAGGCTTTAAATTTTATTGAGAAATCATTAGGATATTGTAAGAAAAAAGTTAATTTTTAAAACATATAATAAAGAACTGAAATTCAAGAACAAAATAATTTTAATAAAATTTTTTAATACTACACTGTTCATTTTTAAATGCCCTCCAGTAGGGCGATGAAACGAAGTTGGGAAACACAGCTTTCGAGTAAACGATCAATAATATGGCACAATTCGATCTAATTATATAGCAATAATCCAGAATTGAAAAATAACCATTTAAAATGTGCTCCATTTTATCAAAAACGAAAATGCACTTCACTTAAGCAAAAAAATCAATATTAAGTAATATGTTTTGTTAGCGTTCGAGCATTATACAATGGAACAGTGAGACATACAATACAAAAAATGACGGGGGTTTGCGCTAGACTAGATATTCCTATCTACTAATAGGGCTTTTGTCATTGAAAATTGGCTTACAATTGAAGTTTTAAAATAAATTAATAGTTTATATTTATTTAATTATTTTTTATATTTATTTTAAATTTCTAAAATCCAGCTAGTTCTGAAACCATATCATTTTGCTGTTTTTCGGTTAACTTTATTAACTCCAGATACAAAAGGTGTTTTTGCTTCAGATATATCTGTTGTAACTCAGTATGAGGTATTTAAATGTATTTCATATTCGTAATCTTAGAATTACTTTTCTAGAAATTATCAATACCATATTACCTTAGAACAACTGATGGTGTCATTTCAAGTAGTAGCTCATTAGTTATAAATCATTGTTTTCCTGTAAGTTTTATAAAATAGATTCATAATTATTACAAATTTTTAATTGCAATTCTTATATTATTTTATAAAAAAACAGCCAATAGAAGAAGCAATATAGTTGGAATATGAAAAATACATGTCCAGTTAGCAGAAAATTCATCAAACAGAAATAAAATGTTTTCAATGTTTTGAAATAGACCAGTGATTCTCAACCTTTCTGGAGCTGTGCACTTTTTGATAACATTTGCCGTTGCGGTGACCCCTATTTGAGTCGCAATCCACAGGTTGGGAACCGCTGGTCTAGACAAATCAATGTTGAAAAGATTTACAATAAAAGCATATAAAACAAATTAAAATATGTATACATTGTCAAGAGAGGGGTAACAGACTTTGGCCAATCATTAACAATCAATTTATTAATTGTAGGCAAGGTAAAGAATGTAGCCCCTAATTGGTTGTTATAAAATAAATTATGCTTTTCAAAAGCTCTTCTATTTCGAAACACATATAAGAAATGTTAATATAACTTATATTACATTTCTAAGAAATATTAAAATAACCTTATCTACATAATGATAACAGATTGTTCATCCTTACCCTAGATAATAATTGAGATATCCTTATTAAGATATAGATAATTTCCATGTTTATTGGAAATGTTAGAGTTGAATTGGGAAACCAGTAGAATCATAACAAGATCAGAATTATTGTAATGGGAAAAATAAATATCGAGCTATAAAATAAATCCGTATATATTATTATTATTAACCCTTAGGTAAAAAAATATATAAAATTGATATTAAAAGGGAGGGGATTTGTCGCATATTTTGTAATTAATTAAGCTGACAATTTCTTTGGTTTATTTTTAAGAATTCTCAACATATATTTATGAACATTGAAGGTTTGAAAACCAATAAAATCGTCCATTCTCAGTTTCAGAATAGTACATCTCTGTAATTTCTGATGGAATTTTACTCTCAATTCCAATCTCATTCTCTGATATTGTCTCATTGTTGTAGTAGGAAGTGGTATCAAAATGTCTGCCTTCTTAAAACCTTGTATGGTACAAAAAGAAAAGCTTAAAGTGCCCATTTATCACTCCAAGTAAGTCTTGCACGTCTCACTTGACTAGTTCTGATAAAACTATGTTCTCCAGTAGTCATCCAAGATTTGTAAATTGGCTTTGAATTTTATTTTAGTTAATCCATCTGTAATGATTATTGGATGTCTTTTTTTGCTTTAATTTTTCACGTCACATACTCTGTAATATACGCTCTCATTGAGTAAATTATTAATAAGTCCTTTTAGTATGAAAACAAAATCCTTCTCTTCTTAAATGGTGCTATTTCTATTAAATTCTTTATAAAATCAATTATTGTGTTCGAATTCAGCTTATCTTTAAAATCAAAACGTAAGTAGTTCCCAATATCAGATTTGTTAATGTGTCCTAAACTTATAATTTTCTAGACTAGACTAGATTAAATGAACGAATCAAAAATAAAATCATCAATGACTACGAATATTTTGGCACCACTTATTAACCAAACTGAATGTTAAATTTGTCAAGTGTTTAAAATCGTGTCAAATATAAACAGATCAAAGATGGAAATAAAATATTTTTATAGTATTTATTCTTAAATAAATAAATCAATATTGACCACTTAATATTCAGGTTTCAGTAAATATACAGGTTAAATTAAAAAAAAATAATATTAATAAATAATCTACCATGCAAGAATGATTGAAACAGTAAATCGCTGATCAATGAAGGAGAAAGTAAAAGAAAATTAATCTATTAAAATAGAAGCCTAAGTAAGGTATACGATTAGGAAGGCTAACAAATGAGATTTTTTAAATTTCACTAATGTTAATTAAAATGGGCTAGTGGAATCTAAGAAATTAAGTTTTTTGTGTGCAACGGTTGAAGAAACTAACAAACTTAGAGGATATTAAGCTTATAGATAAAGCAGATGCCTAGGACTAAAATTAGAATTATTGTAAAATTTAAAAGTGAATTTTTTAAGGATTTTACAGATTAGAATAAAGTATTAAATAATCTGAATTTTTATTTTTTTCAGACAAGAAATTCAAAAATTTTAATGACTTTAAATAGTTCCTTTCAAAATTATATTGAACTTACTTCTGTTAAATTTATTCCAAATGATACAAGATTTAGTTTTGACACTAAAACAGGTAGAAATTTACCCATATTAATTAAACCCCTGGAAACAACCACTGTTGGTTACATAAAGTTTTCCTTCGTTAATAATTGCTTAGATCCATTATCCGATGAATTTGTCGGTATGGAAAAGAGTGTTATATATAATGAGAAAAAAGGATATAGTATCTACTATGGTACAATTCAAAATTCTTTCAGAGCTGAATGGGAAAATTCCGTGTTATATTGGATTCAGCACTTGCACCAAGTGTAAGTTTTATATTTTATTATATATTTGGTAGCGGTTAAGTATTCAAGGGGGACGGGAAGGAAGTAACGATAAATATTAAAAATTAAGTTATAATAATACTTAACTGTAACTATATTTTGTTTATTTAATATATTTTAATCAAAACCTAATGAATTTTTTTTGAATTTGGTTCAAGAACAAATACTGAAAAAGGCAATTTACAATTAGCATCTGAGCTTGGTTTGATAAACATCAATGCTAGATCCTGCTTTTATTGCTCTGCTAATAGTTACTTAGAAACTGATAAATATATACAGAGATTTTACATTTTAATGGTACAATATTTGCATGTTCTAAGATAAAAATTAGCGAAGTTTTACGCATAATTTATTGTTATACAATGACATTTACTGTTTCTGAAACAAAGGCTGACGTTGGAATTTCAAAACATACTTTGGTAGAGTGGAACAAGAAGCTTAGGGACGTATAGGTAGAAAATTATGATAGTCTCAGAGTAACGAAAATTAGAGGCCTAAATACAATAGCGGAGATATTTGAAGTGCACCTTTATTCCAATAAAAGTAGAATATGCAGAAGATTAGGAGAGACGTATTGAATTGTTCTTGATATTTGTCGAGAATCTGAAGAGTTGTTTTTTGATATTACAACTCACCGAGACAGCAATTATTTGTGTGACTTGATTGACAAAAATGTTGAAAGAGGGAGATAATCTCTTGTTATTCCATGTGATCACTGATTGATGGAGAATATATAATGAAACTTGGTTACTTGCATCAAACTATTAATCACTTTCAAATACTTGTTTCCCAAGAAGACAGGAGTATCCATACTAGCAATATCGAAAGAGTATGGGAAGGTTTAAGAGCAAAAATTTCACATGGAATAATAAGAGATCACTTAGTAAAGCACATTAAAGAATACATGATAAACATGATCTAAAACTTCAATTTTAAGGTTTTCAATGTTAATGTCTATTTTGAATTGTAAATGAATTTATTATGACCACTTAATTTTTTATAATAAAAATATAAGAGAAATATGGTGAAAGGATTGGTTTATCGATCATGGTGCTTATTTTCCATTTTTTTAAAACTCAGTAAAAGGTGTAGATGAATTAGTTGAATTCCTTACTCAAAACGGTTTTTATTGTTAATGTTGAAAGAGATTGTTGATAAATGTATGAATAATGCTAAGGATCGTAGTATGCATGAATGTAAATTGAATGATATGTCGAATGATGTAGTGAATGTAGTATTGATACATACAAACAAGATAGACCAAAGTATACGATGGTATTGCCGTTTTCGAAAGTAAATAAAGATTACAAAAGAAATATAAGTAAGGAGCTGGGTAAATTGAATAATAGAATTGTTTCGAAATCGTGTAAAGTATGTAGTATGTTAATTAGTAAATCTCAAACTCCGGTTGGATTGTGTTCAGATCTCGTTTATCAATTTACATGTAATGGGTGTAATGCCACATACATTGGAGAGACTTTCCGTCGTCTCTGTACTTGAGTTCAAGAACATTGTCGACCGAAGTGTCGGAGTGTCCAACATTAAGGGTCATAATAAATTTTGTATGAAAGAATTAGGAATGTCTGATTTTAAAATCTTATCAAAACTTTTGATAATTGTTTTGAACGTGTGATATGAGAAACATTATTGATAAGAACTTTTAATCCGAAAATCAATGCCTGAATACATGTGCCTTGAATGTTTTTAATAAAGTTTTTGTATTTTGATTTATATTGAATAATAGTTATGTTAAAAAAATAATTAAAATAGTATTTTTAAACAATTTTTAAAAATAAATAAGTTTGTTTTAATTAATTAATTAAAAAAATAATTAAAATAATATTTTTTAAGGAAGTTTTAGAAATGAAAAATAATGTTTGTTGGAAATTATTTTTGAAAATAATTATTTAAAATTGTTATTTATAATTTAAATATTTATAGATTTAATAATTTGTTTATAAATTATTAATATTGTATAGTTATTCATCCCTAGTGAATGTAGGTAACCTGGAGATGATAGTGATACTATTGAAACATATTGTGAAAATGATGTGTGAATAGCGAACTTATTTTTTTATAATAACTTAATATTGATCGTTAATCCCCCCCACAATACTTAACCGCTACAATTTATTTTGATTTTTAATTTTTAATTTAGAATTTAATATAGATTTTAATATATATTTCATTCTAAAATTATTTTAATATTTTATTTATATTATATAGCTCATTCTATAATTTATATTATATTTTATTTCATGTTTTAATTTTTAATCTAATTTAATATATTGTTTTATTTTAATTTAATTAATTCTCATAATTGAATAAATCTTTTATTAAAATTTCAAAAAAGATAGCTTCGTAAAGTTTTGGTCATTCTTTGGACTTATAATGATTCAGTTTTTAATAATCACATTTGGGGCTGAGGTTTTGATTTCATAAAGAAAGAGTGATGATAATTCATGTTCTATACAATATCAATTGAATTAAATGAAGACAATGAGACTTAATGTTTAATCAAATGCTTAGAATCTTAATTTTAATATAAAGTTCTTACATTGACTGGGAAATGAATAAATTACAAAATTTATTTGAATGAAAAAAGTGTTGTATTAACGGAATAAATGTATTGGACCCTTCTAATAAGATTGTAAAACGATAATTGGAGGAAATGGTTCTTCATTCATTAAAAATTGAATTATTTTTTTATTATTAGATACAAAATAATAAAATTTGAGAAATATCGTTAATTTTTTAAAAATATGTTTTTAATGTTAATTTCTTATATTTGCCTTTTTCTAATAGTCTCCAGTTTCTATTAATTTCCGAATTTGAGGACATTTAGGGACCTTACTGCTCTTATATAATAAGTTTTAGACTGTACTGTATAGAATTATGTAATTAAAAATTTTTCAAATAGTATGAAAATTTTTCAACACTATTCATTTTTAGTAGGATATCAATGGCTTATGACCACCGATATGAACTCTAAAGTTTTTGAAATTGATAAATTTATCTATAAACGAATTCGACAACAATGGGAAACTGTAAAAGCAACTGAGAATCATTGCTTCAATGCTACTATGCAAATTGATACATC